>JAQNCA010000011.1:9789644-9804813 GCA_029783725.1 Acanthurus tractus
ACCTTTTTTTTTTAGCTGCACTCTTCTTCAGCTCATCCACTGCAGGGTAAAGCAGAAAAACTGTTCTGTGAAATATCCCCACCCAGATGAAGATGTTACAAATATTTGTGTGTGAACTAAAAAGTTTATTGTTCAACAGGGGCCTCTCTTCATCGTCAAATAATGATAAATTTGATTAACCTTCATTTTCATCATCTTCTGCTAAAATGCAATACAATCATAAAAAGAGAAGTTCTCACTTTCATTGCCCACTGTAGAAAGTTGGAATCACATCCTTCTCTGCTTCTCTCTCCTGGACCGCTCACTCATGTTGATGTTGTTTTCATTGATGGTCTGTTTAACTTCATCAGCCTGTCCTGTTAAAGGATTAAACTTGAGCTAATAGAATTGAAATTAAATGATAATTTCATTGTGACACTCCACCGTAATATCAAATTACAATTGTCATCAAGATGTTACCTGTCTCTCTGGTTGCAGACACTTCAGTAAAGTGGATTTCAGATTATCCTACTTCTGTGCTGTCTTCACTCTTGTCTGACTGTAAATGGATACTCTATAAAAACAAGTGTTTTTTCATGACATTTAGATCACCAGGTTAGAAATTGAGGTTAATAATATAAAGATCAACCAAACAAAGTGTACAATCCAGAGAGCAACAACACCATAATAGAGGCAACAGCAAAATCAACAGTGCCAGCATGTGATGTAACTAAGTTAAAAAGAGAACTTTTCTGCAAGTGACTTAAATTTCAACGTCCTAGTGGGGAAACCAGTATAACAACAGTATGATAATGACTGATGATAGGATTTCGCCTGTATATCTATTTTAGCTGTACTCATGTTTAGCTCTTTCACTGCAAGGTCACGGGGCAAAAGCAGATTTCAGGATTGAACCTTAGAAAAATCTTACAAAACTCACTTTGGTCAATAATTGAAATGTTTTACTGCAGCTGAAATCTTGTAAATATTGCCTTGTATGATCATGATAGATAAATGATCATAACTGGTAACATTTTATATTGCCAAAGGATGCCTGAGCAAAGAGCAGAGGTTTGTTGACTTTGTTGTCATCAATCTTTTAGGCTTAGGAGTTCCTGTAGCTTTAGCACATAAACATCATAAACGGCTGATCATAAAGTATAAATACGATTTAGCAAATCTAAACCAACTACACAACAAGTCACAGCAGGCAAAGTCCTTACAGTCTAAGCTTAAGTGTTGTTACTGGTTGGATTGCCAAAATGAGAGAAATATCAGGTTCAATCCCTGGATAGCCAAATTATCATTAGTGACGATATACTAGGTATAAATGTCGTCCATATCACTTTGTTGGTAATCTAATTCTGAGGTAAACAAAAAAGAGGACGTTTTTTAAAAGCAAAGTGTTGGATCACAGGCCTTTTATGAACAATGTGTTTTGAAATGTAGGCTCAAGAACAAAAAATGCAGGACAAAAACTCTGACTTAAAACTATTAGTACTAAGATACAGAACCCTCAAAAAACAACCATATGTAGAATATTTGCTTTGATATCAGTTTAGAAATGGTCCTGACAAAACTTGAATTCTGGTTTTACCTGTGATGATTTGCGAAAAAGTTACACTCAATAAAAGTTCTCAACCTTGAGTGATTAAACTTCTGAACTTCAACTTCTGAGCTTAAAACTTTAAAACTCACCTTTGTGTTTCAATAGATCTGCCTGTTCTGGGTTGATGTGCTACCTCATTCCAAATCCTTCCAGTTACCACGGAGATCACATTATGAGTTGAAAATCTGCTTCTTATAAACATCTATCAACTCTTCGCAAATGTGGAACAGCATTTCTTTGAAAGCACAAATGACAATTGAAAGAAAAAGTAGGAAAGCGCTAACATGATTTCCCCAAATCTTGATAACACAACACTGATAACATCAAATTAATCATTAATCAAGCAAAACATAGGAAACTCAATATGTTAACAAGCTTTAGATCATTGACAACACCGAGATTTGTCACTTGATTCTGCAGTTCAGTTCAGGCTGTTGTTTTCATCTCAAAAAGCTAAAAAACACACCAAACACTACATGATTGGCAGCAAACAGCCAGAAAAACAGCAGGGCGAAGAAAATATGTCAGCTGATAACATGCTTATCTGGTGTTTATCATAAAAAGCTCTTAATTACATTACCTGTCCAACACCAAACACAGCTAGATGTTTCTCTCAGGAGTTACCACAAACTAAACCAGAACTAAAGAGAGAGTAAAAACTTGGCTTGGAATAGTCAAAAAGGAAACAGTGATTATATACACAGTTAAGCAAGTTTTGAGGGAATTTGTGAGTTTTCAAGTGAGTTTACATTTCTGTTGTGACCTCAAATCTTTGTTACATCAGATAAATCATTTAAAAAAATAAAGTGATGTGGATAAAAGCTTGATTAACAATTCTAAATGTCAGAGACAATGTCATCATATAGATTTCAGCTGTTTTCAAACGTCTGTCTTTTTAATAGCAACATTATTCTTGAGAGTTTATTTATTTACACTGAACAGAGGTTTTACCACAGTTGTTATTCCGCAATGTTCCTTGATATTCAGCTTGATGCCTCAGACCTTTGAATCTGAACATCTTTATTTATTTATTTACAATACATTTTGTTCTTAAGCATCATAGTGATGTTGTGAGTGGTTATGTACAGTTTGAAGAAAAAGGAAAAGTCATTCAAAATTTTTCATTTCTTTTTTTCTTAAATTCCATCAGCTGTTATAAGTAAGATTAATGCAGCTGGGACAAACCTCCCTTTATTTTAAATCTTTCTAAGTGATGAAAGTTATTATGAAAGTTTGTCTTGAAAAGAATCCTTTTGTGGCCTCAGACTCATTTAGTGAAACATACTGAAAGTCATTCAAATATCCTGCATAAAATTGTGGCTGCAGCAGAAAGTAGAAGGTCCAGAGTCAAAATCAACATCAAACATCCATTCTGAGACACATCTGGATCTGGCAATTCAAAAGTAACATCATTTTTTAGATTGGCGTGAAGAGAGAAAGATTGAGTCTATGGAGGAAATGTAGATTATTAAACAGTGTTCAGCCTCTCTGACCAGGTCACTGGCAAGTTTTTATGGTTTTACAGGATCAATAAAGTTTATGATGTCTTTCATAAAAACATTCCACACTAGACTTTGATCTCTTCCTCCTCTTCAGAAAAGGCATATGGTGTTTTGCAGCTGTGGGAGAGAGCAGGAGAGGTGGTGTTACTGTGCATCCTCGTCCCCTTTGTGAAAGACCCTCCACCATAATGTCGAGACAGCACGTCTGCTGCCCTCTGGAACCTCTCTGCCTCCATAGCAGGCTCTGCTCTCTGAGGAGACCCAGTGACCACATCTGGTGTCCTCACAGACCTCCTCTCCTTCTCCTCCTGCTCTGTCCAGTTAGAGCTGCAGGAGCGCCCCCTGTTGTTCATGTTTCTGCAGAATGACCCTTTGCCAGTGAAGGAGTTGGCTGAAGTCTCTGCAGGACTCTGCACAGGCGTCTCTGTGATAGAGCTGTCTTCCTCATCTTCTCCTTCCTTCTCCTCACCTGCTGCTTGGCTGGGATTAGATATCTGAAGGCAGCTGGTGTTGTCAAACACACTCAGGACCTCAGTCATAAGGGAAGGACCGAGGTCTACGGTGAATGAAGTGAGGGAGTCTGAGCGTGACAGGGTGACACTCCCGTTGTCTGGTAGAGACCCTTTACAGACGTCTCCATCTTGGAACTGTCTGTCAAGGCGAGAGAGGCGAGGCAGAGTGACAAATCCAGACTGCAGACCTGCAAACAGACAGATGAAGAAAATGTTCTTAAGTTAACAACATGAAATTGTAAAGCATCTCATAGACTTCTTTTTACTTGAACTTTGTTGATAAAGCATGAATTCTTACAAGAATAACATCTGTGGGTATGTCGAAAAATAATTCATAGTTTTGTGTAAGATTTGCAGTAAAGTCACTTTTACATGACTTAATGTTTAATATTTTACTTTGAAAAGTCATATCAAAGTGAAAACTTCCAACAACACTTGAAAAGAAATCAACCTAGAACATAATTAATATTATACTTTATTGATGTTCACATTTAAATCCCATTTTAGAAACTTTTATGCTTTTAACTAAGTTTGAAATGTAATACTGAAAACTGTTAGTGCTCTTATGTCTTTGTGAGGACCGAAACAACATTAGGCCTTAAAGCCTAAAGAATGCTCTTTTAAACAGCTGGTTAATTCTAGCAATGAGGTTGTTTCACCACAGGGAGGCAGTATGTAACAACTCAGTGTCTCACTTCTGAAATTCCCTGTAGAGGCAGATTTAGTTTTCTGTCCCCTAAATGGATACAGGTTAGGAGCCTGCTGTACATCAAAATCAGCAGCCAGCAGAATTAAATGTGAATCACATATTTTATTTGTTTATGTTGTTTGTTGCTCTGTTAGCTTGTAACTGGCTGTGGCTCACACAGTGCGGCCGTGCTCATGCAAACTCTCCCTCTCTTGCTCTGCACCGAACAGTTCAGGTTTTCATCCCTGTGATTGATTTTCTCCTTTTCACAAGAGAAAAAAAAACATCTCTCCAAAACAAAAGTAATTAAAATTTAAGATCTGGCATCTTAGGAAAAACATAAAAAGCTAATTTCTGAGCATAGCAGATCTTGAGGAATTGTGTTTTATACTCTATTAAATACTTGATTGCTATCCTAGGTTAAAAATGTTGGCATTGGTTTTGGGCAGCTATTTGACCTGTCATTATTTTCAGGAAATTGGTAAATCAGTGAATAAGGACAAAACTTGCAGTAAACTCACATAAAGAACAGCAGAGATAACATAAAAAGATTTACAAAATAATACCATAGACCACAAACAGAGGAAAACACAGATGGCCGAAGGCTCCAGTCATCTTTAGCTCACCAACTCCACAAAACTCTATTTAGGCAAATTCCTTATGAACTGGGTAAGGAATCCGGAGAGGCAAAGGGGATTTCCAGTCTGGGCTCTGCACACGGCTGCCTGATGAGCTCTGATTGGCTACCAGACGTAATGAATTGTGCGTTCATGTTCTGCATTCAGGCAGTGACACATACAGACAGAGAAATCAGGAAGTGCCCACTAAGTATTTCTCTTTCAACTAAACCAGCTGTGTGTGTTTGTGTTTATGGACCTGACTGTGTACAGGCGTTGCCTAGGTGATTTCAGATGGTTCGGAGAGAGTCCACTTGTTTGCACGTTGTCTTGGAGGAATGTGGCTACGATGCTGAGTGTGTGTTCAATGGCATTTATAGTCCTGTTCACACTAAGTATGCCCACCACCTTATTACGTTGTGCTTGATTTGCTGCCGAGTGAACAGTGAGAACTGCAAACGTCATGACCAGCTTGACACCTTCAGACTGGGTGTTTTATGCTTTTTAACGATTCATGGTGACTAACACGGCCCAGCTTCAGCCCATAACTAGGCCACTGATTATTCTGTCCAGGTTGCAGGACACTGCAGGAGTGTTTTGCATTCAATCTCTCTGCTAAAACCAAAAGAAATTTTCACAGATGAGATAATGCACAGATGTTTTGAATAAATCTGCATCTGTAGGTATTGTGACATTCATAACCTTTTTGGTCAACTTACTTAAAGATCTGTAATATTTGTCTTTGATCCCTGTTTGCGTTACTTATCTATGACCACTTCATTTTCTCTGCTCACTTTTAATGAAGATGATCTTTCTGCTAAGGTGCTTTACTTAAACTTCATCCTATGGCGGAAGTGATTATCTATATTATCTCACCATATGTGCAGAGGGAGTCATCTGTTGAGCTGATGGAGCTGGGGAACAGCATCCTCTGTAAACAGCCATTAGGGGAGTCTATGTTCAACTGGGGCAGGGAGATGGCGTTCTTGATGATGGGTGAGACCTCTGGCGGTGGGGATGACAAGTCACGGGAGCCACCTCGTGGCACCGAGTTCTTCCGTACATGCCGGAAGGTGCGTGTGAAGAACCCGGTTGTCTTGGAGCTGTTCGCCGAGTCCGGGCTTCCTGGCTCCCTGCTGCCCCCATAGTTGCTGAGGAAGGAAGTGTCGCCAAACACGTCCCCACCACGGCCAACATGCATAGTGTGTCGGAAGTCGCCCAGCGGCGGGCTGATCATGTCCACGGAGAGCTCGCTCTTGAAACGACGTTTCCCCTGAGAGCCAGACACAAGGCCCTTAATCCCTGGCAGTTTTCCCAGACTCATTGTGGCAGAAAAGTTGTGTAATTTCCCTTTAACTCGAATGAGGGTGTCTGAGCTCTGATCACACGTCAGTCCAGTTTGAATTCCAATTTCGGGTCCACTGTCAAACCAGAGAGAGAAAAAAAATTAAATGTTGGGACTGTGAGAATAGAAAACACAAATATGCAGTTCAGTTGTTCAGCAGGCAGAGAATGTGTGTATAATCCATTCTCCACATGGCCGAAGCCAGCTATTCATACACCGTCTGCCCACGGTTCCCTTTGGGATCTACACCGAGAGGTGCCAGTATGGACGCAGGGTAAGTCAAGTCTGCTTCTCCTCTTTCTTTTTCCCCCTCTCATGCGCAACTAGTCCTGCAAGTCCAGTGCTAACTTGCAGGACTTAGCTTGTTTCTCCTGCAGCAAACAGCAATATTCACAAATGAACAATAAACAAAGAAGATAATAACATAGTTATAATTTGTTTTCTCAGGTTACCACATCTTATGTGGTCGGATTGGGGTTAAGATTTAGCTTAGAGTCGGTTCAGTAAAAAAAAGTTTGGAAATACAAAGTCCTGTTGATACAGTAAGAGACTATTTACCAATTACAGAGCAGGAAAACAAAGTGGGTGGATTTCTCTTTTGAGTCTCAGGCTGAAAAAGTTTAGGGATCCCCTCAAATCCTTCATATGTTATTTCAGTCTAACAACTCAGCTGGTCTGAGGGACAAAAATAAAGAAAACTGCCAAATGTTTGCACTGTGTTCACTTAATTTTATCTCTTTTGAGATTTACCTTTTGCTTGCAACACTTACGGGATAACCTCTCCTGGAAGCATGTAAGTAGAAGATAGTTAAATTTTTAAAGACAAAATGAAACAGCATGTGGCACCAGCATACTTGATGACATTTATAAATAACTCTGTTCAGGAAATGTAATTGGATTGAGTCACAGCGTAAGTCCGTTTCCACCAAACCATGGCACCCTTTCTCACTATGATATGGGTTTCAGGTTCACCTTTAAATAATTGGGCCTACCTGAATTTATGCTCCAGGTGTTTCTCACTTCTTTGTTTTTTTTGCCGTACTTTAACATCCCACCCACGCTACAAACACTGTCCTTCAGCAGTGATGATCATGCTTTCATTTACTAAAAAGTGCAATTATGTACATTTCTACTTCCCTCGCCTTATAACCCAGTCTGTTTTTCTGTGCTCTTCAAGAAAGTTATTCGGGAAACACAGCTGAATGTCAAAACACCAGTGTCTTAAATCTGTTACTTACTGGCAAAGTGTCCTCTTTTTCTGGTGTCCTTAGTAGATCCCAACTTCTGAGAGGATCTTGTGAGTCTCATCCAAGCAAAGAGAACAGTAGGGGTCCACTGCCAAGCACCGTCTCCCACTAAAGAAGTTAATCCAAGTGTGGCACCGTGCTGTCCATGGGACAACCTGTCACCAGGCCTGTCGTCCCGATTCTCTCGTTCTTTGTCCCCTGTTCCTCTGTACCCGAGACAGCAGAGCTTTGAGAGGTTGCCAGAGCAAAGGAAGAAGGAGCGTGACGCTTTGTTGAAAAGTGCAACAAAGTCAGGTGCCGTAATCCAGAAACAGTTTTGTCTGCATCATCCTGAAGGAAAGATAAGGCTCCTCCAGGATTGTCCGTGCACTGGATTAACTGCTAATCCCTTCTGTCTTCCCCCCCTCTCTCAGTCACTCACTTGCTCTCTGCCTTCTTTTAATCCACTCAGTCCTCCAATGGTCCCCGGGTGAGGGGGCTTCTGTGTTTTCATTCAGTTCACTTAAGGCCGACTGAGAGAACTGACAGGGAGAAAGAGAGAGAGAGTTACACACCAGACCAAAGACTAAAAAAGGAGCGTTCAGGTGCACAGAAATGTGTCAGGCAACTAAAGCTTTGGACTGACTGATGCTGGGAATGTTTTTGCCAGAGGAGTTCAAGTTAACAAGAGTTTGTTTGGAGACTGAACTTGAAGCGTAAATTCAGAGAGCACCAAGAACTTTAAATAGTATTTTGTGTACTTTCTAAGTCTGACTCATACCATTAATGTTGAATTCAGTACAAGCACTTTCCATTTTTCTCCCTTGCATCAAAAACACTTTTCCACAGTTAAACTGTTTTTACTTATATTTATTTTAAGTAAATTAACCAAGCTATCATAAATGGCAATATTCATTTAATTTAATGCTAAACATTTGCTTCCGGCCTCTTTAATGTGAGTTTTGGCATCTTTTCTTTGGATTTTATTGTTTTTTTATCTTGGAGGCGTATTTGGTCAGTTTTTATAGAATATGGTCAAAAATAATTAATTAGTTAATCTTAAAAATTATCGATGAACTGTCTTACAAAAAAAATGTTAGTTGCAGTTTACTATGGTTGTTCTATGGATGGTTATGAATCGTTTTAAGAGAAAATGAAAAAGGAGTAACAGTTAACTTTGACTTACAAGCAACATCAATGCATACTTCCACTGATTTTCCTAAGTGGGGACACACTTTTTCCTACATCCACCAAAATCCCTGTGTATCTGTTTTTCCTGGATACACTCTGAGCACCTTCTTCTTGTCTGCTGAAGGCTCCAGGCCAAAGGCTGATAAGCTCCAAACACGTGACCTCTCCAAACTGCAGCCAGTGTTGGATTAATGTCACAGGAACCACTAGCTGACACTCCTGCCAGGCCAATCTGGACCTTTGCTAAACAACTTGGGTAAAGTGATGGTGCCACTCTAGCTGGGCACTGGCCTAGTTTACCTGGCTGAGATTACCTTCCCTAAATCTTCCACTAATCCAAATTTTAACAGGATAAATGTTCAGGGGTGGTCATCACAGACAGCGTTCACTGTCTGTATCCTATAGAGGGAGGGAAGATATGATAAAGGCATGGGTGTGCTAGAAGGAGAGATCAACTTAGGAAAGTGACCATTCACTGAGAGAAGGAGGGGTGGTAGAGTGGGTTTTAGCCGTTGCCTGACCACATTTGATCCCAGAGCTCAGTAACATTTAGCTTAAGGGAGCGATTAGAGCCTGTGGGGCACGAGAAGGTGACTGATAAACGAAAGACGAGAATGAAGACAAACATCCGCTTTGTCAGCACCAGGCTTGGTTCAAATCAAACCGAATCAGAAACTGCACAGTGCTGAGTCTTACTTAAGTTCCCAGATTGATAAATATCTTTAATACAATTTCCATTAGTAAATCTCCAACAAGTAGTGTTTTTAGATTTTTTTTTCTTTGCATCACTTTAGTGCTGTACTTCACTCATTGGATGCAACATTATCACATGTTTTCTCTAGCTGCCAATTTCTTTACCCCAATGTTAGCCTTTTTTACATAGTTTTCTTCCTCCTTTATGGTTTTGTGGGCTGTAAACTCAGCCCAGCTCAGGTCTCTATATGTGCAGTAAAGTGTAATACCAGCACAGAAACTCTTTATGGGGACTATATTCTGAAAATTGACCTCATTAGAAACTCACAGAAAGTTTTTTTCTGTAAATTGTACCTGCAGACATCCTTTTAAAAAAAAACTGTTTTGCGTGAGATGCCAGACTGATTTCAGATACAGAGACAGACGAAGTGGTTGGAAAGTGTTATGGGAACAGTGTGCAATAGGGAGAGCAGACCGGACGCCATCTATTATGGCCATCAAATAAAGGATCTGAGGATGCTGATGAGAAACACATTTTTACCTCCTTTCTTTAAGAGTTTTTTTCCCCCTAAGACTTCTATTTTCACCATCAATAAATCTTACTGTCTGTTATCTGTTTTTCTCTCTATCACAAGCATGCACACTCGAACATGCTTCCCAGCTCTGTCACTCTGTCTGCTGCAAGTAAATTTACTGCGTTACTCAAACATCTGGCACCGCAGAGCCACAAATTGTAGAGAAGAGCTCTGATGACATTTGACGGATTGTTCAATCACTGCGGCTCAGAAAGAGATTCATTCGTGCACTTGTGCATAGACTTCCACACACTTGCAGAAATACACACAGGGCTGAGTCTCAGTGGGTCAGCTGTGAGGTTACTTCCTTCACAGGACCGAAGGGCCGCAGTCCTTTTACGGCACAGCACCATCAAAATGTGGTTGAGGTCAGAACACCCTGACCATTACGCATGGCTCCAAAATACAACATGCGCTCAGTTTACAAGGATCCACTGCTGCAACGTGGCAAAACACTCCAAGGCCTGCCAGATCCTTATTCTAAGAGCGTCTGTGTGAGTCTCCTGCATACAGTCAGGCTTCTTGTATATTATTGTCTGCAGTGATAGCTAGCTGTAGTAATGAAAAAATAAATCTGATCATTTTGTATGATATCTGAGTGTGACGACATAAGTTTATGTGGTCTGACTTATGAGACTGATAACAGAGATCCGACGTAGTTTGTCAGATCTAAGCACAATAACTTGTATAATGTCTTCTTTTTCGCTAACTCACAAATTTTCCTTTAAAGCATAAGGTGTAACACATGGCTACCTATCAAAGGTTGCCCCAGTCGAACAGGGAACAACTTATCGCAAGAGTAAACATTAACTGCTGCACACTTAAGTCTTGCTGTGGCTCTTTTTGGTATTGCACATTGCACCTTTAATGCATTACTATAAACAACAATAAAAAGTAACAAGAAGAGACATTTGAGATGAGAATTTATGCATATTAGACCTCTCCAATCAGAGTGCAGTGACTTTTTTGCAGTGCACAAAGACTAACAAGAAAACTGAAAACATCACAGGAAGCTAAACAATCAAATCAATCTTCTTGGTCAGGTTCAACCCTTGGCATCATTCACTTCTTTCATTAATCTGTTTTTCTGTACGGGACAATAGAACACAGAGGAAATAAGGGTGAGTAACAGAGAAGTGCAAACACATCTCATTCTACTTCAATAGCCATGCTGAACAAAGAGCACAAGGAAATGTTGCCTCTCCAAACTTCCACAAAGCAAACATATACAGAGAGGCACAGTCTGAGTGGTCCTTTAGAAGAACTCTTTGTCACTCAATCAAAAGTCTTGTTGAAAAAGTCTTTGTGTTTGTGATAAATGTGCAGCAGGGTAAACTACATGACCACTGCCACCTTAAGAGCTCATTACTCCACTGCACATTGTGCACATTTAAATAATAAGCTTAGAGTTTTGGTTCTTTGTCATAGTTCTCCAGGTAAGACAAAACCCAGTGTCCATTGAAGACCTACCCTTCTGAGGGTCTCTCCAGCTGTCAGATGTTTGGATGGTTGAAGGACAGGGTCTTTGACTATGACACTTCATCTCTGATGGGCTGCAAACCCTCTGATCTGAGATATGGCACAACTCTGGGACAGTTGTTTCATGACTTCACTGAAGGCGCACAGTGACCAATTGATCTTTTCCAAATCAAATGGTCAAATTTCACTAATGTTACTGATGGAGTTTGTAACACTGAGTGAAGTCATATGGAATATAATACATACTAATATCTTATATTTCAGTAGCAATATTGATCAGTGAGTGACCTAAAAACACGCTCTAAAGGGATCAATCTAAAGGGAATTGATACCATAGAAGAAGATGCTCAGAGGATAGAGGCTGACATCATGTAAGCACAATGAACAATGTAAATGTCTCACCATTGCAAAATTTGATTCTTGAATAGAACAAATTGAAGAGCAAAACTGCAGCATTTTTAAAAAAAAGTTGTGCACTGTTGGAGATGCTGTTTGTTTTCTAAATGTTTTCAGGTTTGATTTTTGATCTTCTCTCTTTGACTGATGCAGCTGCATTCAGGACATCTGTAAAGTTCTGATACTCATCTCAAACTTGCATGCTGATTGGTTTTAAAACTGACCAATGCTGCCAATTTGTATTCAGGTGAATTTCTTTACATAACACTAACGTCATGAGTAATAATGACGGCGAATAGTTCTTTCTATAACTTCATTGCAAAAGAGAAAAACGAGCTACCAGTTTGACTCGATCTTTTTTGTAACCAGTGCTGACTGGAGGCCACTTGATGCTTACTGATCCGTTAAATAGGCTTTAATGACATACAAGCAGCGGCAACAATGTAGCATATCTGTTAGACGCATAATCATAAGTGCAAAAGTTGATTTTGTTGTGATTTCCAATGCGACCAGAGACACTTTGAGACTGTGGCTGCTTCACTGCCCTCCTCTTCAACGCACAGAGACGCACTGGGTTGTAATTTTACAGACAGTCGAGGACACCAGACTCATTTAGACAGTAAAGTAACGAAATTATTGCTGTTGAATTCACATAATGCCCTTTTTTCTGTACACCTTGCACGACATTCGTCGGACAAAGCGACGCACCAACTTATTTCGTCTCGTCTCAGAATAATCTTACCTTAAACTACAGTCCGAGCGCGGTCCCTTTAGCAAGACATAACCAAGTGTGCTGTGCGTAATCCTCGTCGATCTGCGGTCTGCATGTTTCTGCTCGGATATAAAGTATAAAGAGTGGAGCGCAGCGGGGCGGCGGCTCTGCGCTGCTGCTGCGGCTGCTGCTGCTGCTGCTGCTGCTGGCAAGTGGACTGAAGAGATGCCGAGGAAAGGGGAGAGAGGAGGAGAGCAAATGAGAAATAATGATGGGTATAAAACGAAGGCCTGGCATTAAATCCATAACCATACTCTATATGCGTGCGTGTGTTTTTTTCTGTGCGTTGAATTGGCCTATTAGACCCTTTAGCACCTTTTTCGGGTTTTTAATAAATCCTAAAATGCCATCAATCGTTAGATCATTTAAACTTTCACTTTGAGCATAACTGTTGAAACGCGTGAAAGGTAAGAGGGCACAGAGAAAAAAAAAGAAAGATTGGTACAACAAAAGGACAACAACATGTTCATGAAAAAGGCGGGCTGCGATAATAAACCACTGTGACTGTGACTCTTCCCACACTGTCAGTGTGTGCTTGCGCTTCTGGCTAAAATGTACATCCACATGTTTGTGCTTTCTGAAATTTTACAGTGTGTGTGTTTGTCTGTCTGTGTGTGTGTCTGTGTGTGAGGAGCTTCCTGTTGCTTGAACTCATCAGGTCCTAACCTTGGATCCCCTTTGTCCAGCATCGTATTAAATCAATATGTAATAGGACAGAGACCCCTTCTCCAACACACACACACACACATGTTGTTCCTGACCTTTACTCAGCTCTGTAAAAATGATCCCTTCAAAGTGTCATCAACCTTTCTTCTCTCTGTGACCACTCTTTTTCACTCTTGACAAAAATAAACATATCACCAAGTTTCAGCTGGGTATGCAACAAAAGTCTGCATGTGTGAAAATATGATTTTTTACTATTTTATCGAATTCTAAGAGACATTTTCAGAGTATCACCACTGATCTAGCACTTCGTTGTTGAGACCCACAGCAGAACATCATTTAGTCTGTCTTTAAAAGTTCAAAGATTTCTGAATGTCATGAGTTATTTGTTTTGACTGGGCAAATATTCAAATGTTGCAGAACTTGGACATGCATGGTGTCCATGTATACTATACTACTATAACATAAATGCAAGCTTGATGCACAGGCTAGTGATGGTGGGTGCATTAGCATACGAACATAGCATGCAGTATATGTATTACGACAATAAAACAAAGGCGGATTTCAAAGGCTAGAAAAAAATATATAATAAAATGCCTCTACAAAAAAAAAAAAAAAAAAAAAAAGAAGCAGGATGGAAAACTTTAAAATTCAGAATGGCAAAAATTTTAATAATTAAGTATTGAAATTAAAGTTTAAAATAATTTAAATAAAAAAATAAACAAATTAAGTTCTAAAAGACTGGACAGTAGGAAAGTTTTGAAAGGGTAAAAAGACAAATAATTTATCTGCAAAAACAATCTGAAAATGGAACAGAATAGTAGAGGATATATCACAGAAAAATAAATAAAATTCAATTAAAAGCCAGACTAAAAAGGGAAGTCATAAGTTTGCTATTTCTTCAGCAGAGAAAAAGTAAGCAGAGAGGAGGCTGAGGAGAAAAAGCTGTTGAGTCTGAGAAAGGTGAAAGGGGAGGTAAGTGAACAGGCGGAGATGTGAGGGGAGGTGGAGTGGGTTTTGAGACACAGGGAGGGGGCTCATCTTCACTGAGGATCTGGGAGGGCGAGCAGCTCCTGCTCACAGCAGCTGCAAATTATCAGACTCTCTGATGAGCAGTGAATGTGAAAGTAAAGAAGAGAAAACCAGAGGATGGAGGGAGTGACGTAAAAAAGGGACAGCAAAGAAAGGGTCATCTAACACCATGAAGTACCATTCTAAAATCTTATCTCTGTCAAGAACTGCGTGAAAATGTATTTTATTTATTATTGTATATTTATATAAGTAGAAATACAGAAATTAGACATACAGATATAAAAAAGAAACAAATTCAAAGGACAAGAGAGCACGAACAAAACAAAGCTTGACGCTCATGAAAGGAGAAAAGCAAAGGAGGTAGAGAGGAAGGAGTGCTGGTCAAACAGGATGAGAAGTCTCTGAGACAGAAAAAGATTTTTCTCCACAGGAAATAACTTTCTCACAAATCAGAGGGGCAGCCAAGAAGCTTGAAATCTTCTCAGAGGCTAAAACTTATTCATTATTTGACAGCTCACTGCTGTCACTCAGACCAAACAAGTCCATCCAGTAAAAACACATTTAAATAAATAAGATGTGAATTGTTGTAAAAGGGATTTTTTTAAATTCATCCCAGAGGATCACTCTTCATTATGGCTGTCTGGATGTGTTTTTTGGTCCTGTTAATCTGGCTCCTGCTCTGGAGGACAAATCCAGATTAGACTCCTCAGAAAACCCAGATGTGCATTTGGTGGACATTGTTCTGGAGGTGGGACTGTTTAGTTGTGGTGAGGGAGAGAGTGTCTTGATGAGGTTAATATGCAGAGTGTTGGGTTAACCTCCTGAGACCCTGCGCACTCATATGAGGACATTGCATTTTTGCCTTTCTGCACCATGTTACTTTATTTTCT
>JAQNCA010000011.1:9804913-9861235 GCA_029783725.1 Acanthurus tractus
TAGGTCCTACTTATCCCAAATAGCGAGGAGAAATAAAAAAAGCACACCAAATAAAAGCTCAGGTCTCAGGAGGTTAAGGGGTACATAAAAGGAGTCGACCCCTGCATCTCTGTTTGGATTGTGCTCCTGTTTCCGTGGATTCTGACCCACCAGGAAGTTCAGTGTTGGCCCAGAGACAATAGAGCATTGTAATGTCAGTCCTCAGTGCTTTCTAGGCTACAATAAAAAAAGGCATGAACAAACAGACATAAAGTGAAACACTTGGGACTGTTCATCTTTGTTTTGTGGAATCCAATCTAAATTTAGGAGTCAGATGTTTTTCATAGAAGGTTCAGAGCAGAACATGGCATCTCCACAGCCCTGCAGAAATTAGTTCTTGTTATTTCTCAGGAAACTACAGCTTGGATGACCCCAGCAAAATCTAACCGAACAACATCAAATACTCAGCCCGAATATCGTAGCAAAACATCCACCAAAACATCTCAAACATTTCCTGCAACATAATCCAGATCTCAGCTACTGAGGTTAAGTGTGATTTAAATGCTGACTAAACTAAATATGTGCCTCACAGTGAGTTTATGAGGTACTTTCCCGTATGACAATCGTACTGTGGACTAGACCTGCTCTATGTGTCTGGAGATGACTTCTGTTGGAATTTTGAATCAAAATATAAACTATTGAAACTGTTGAATTAACTGAACGTTTACTGCGTCTTTCTTGTGAGTCAAAGCTGACTTCAGCTGACAGTTTTTTGAAAGGAGTGAGCTTTTAACATGTCAGAGCACTTTTTAAATCCATACATACACACTCTCTGCAAACAGTTCTACATAATAATGCATCTTTTTACAGAAGTGCAAAAAATATAGTTGGTTGTGACACCTGTCAGCGATGACCAAAAAGAAAAGTTATGTTGTTTAGTACAAAAAAATATTTAACCATTGATCGTTCATAATCTAAATTTACTGCTCACCTTGTATTCTCCTGGTGAGTTTTCAAATTATATTAATGATTAGGTGATGATTTAATCACAGGTTTACATTTAAATAGCTGAGATCACACAGGCTTCAACCTGGAGTCACGTTTGACCTTCTGACCGCCCTGAGGACCAGAGCTAGCAAAGCTCTATAGGTCTGACTGAGCTACAGAGGCTCAGCGAGAGTTAATCCCTCCTCCCTGCATGTCTGCCCACCGGGGAGACGGAGGATGATGTCTGTGAGAGCTGGCGAGACATTGAAATCAGCCATTGTATTTCCAGACATACTGTGTTCATGCTTTTTAAAGTATGTACACAGATGCTGTTAAACCTGGACGTGGAAACAGAGACCAAATGTTGTCAAGGTTTTATTTAAAAACTTAATGTCATGCTATAATCATAATGAATATCTTACACTTTCACATTTCTGTAATTTAAGTTTTTCTTTTAATATTTTGTGTCTGGGATAACACTGAAAATGTTTTGTTGGTGAGATTACAGACAAACATTGTGGTTTAGAGCTTGAAATAAAACATCTCACCACACTGCCATTCTTATTTCATTATGATTCAAGACAGGAATGTTTTTCTTACTGAGTCTTCCTGTTTGTAGATGTAAGTAAAGGGGATATTCCCCATGCTGTATTTTTACATCTTGCAATTCTACTTAGATTTAGTTCATTTATGAGTTTATTCACTTCTGCGTGCCGAAAATATGTGCTTCTTTAGTTTAATTTACTTTTAATTAGCTAGCATTAAAGTTTGTCTTTATTATTATTGTTTTTTATGACTGTTTTCATTTGTTAACAACTACCGGTCAGGTTTCTTATGAGTAAAATGTCATATATGTCATCATCATCACATCATCAATCTACTTTCAAATCCAGGGATGGAAATTTACAGATAATATGGTGTTTTTTTATATACTGCAATAGTGTTGTAAAGTGAACATCTTTTAACAAAACATTTTACAAAATTAGGAGTCTCTAAAGGCAGGCTAAAGGGATCCAGCAGAGGACAATTTATGCAGAAAACATTGACCCCAGAAGTGATCTCTTTGTCTGTGTAGACACATACAAACACACAGAAAGAAGCTGAAACGTCACTTCCACTTACATACAGTCCATGTGCTGAAATGCTTAAATAAACACACGAGTACTCTGACAGACATTTAGGCTGTCGATGCCAAAAGAGTCCAGCTTATCGTGACTGCTGCATTGCTATATGTGACCCTGTTTCTCCTCTGAGGCAACTTTTAGCATGTGGTTAGCAATGGTTGCATTTTCAAAACTGCTTGTGTATCTGGGAATTGGTGTGCAGTGGTTGTTAAGGCTGTCCATGTCTGTAGTTCAAATGTGTGGTGGAGCTCAGATTTAGACAGCTATGTAACACCCTGTAATTCAAACATCAGCTCAGACCTCACTGCTCTGGAAGCAGAGCGACAGGAAGGAGCGACGGCCAGCTTTTACTGGAACCACAAAGTCATATTTCTGTGTCCACATTCTTATGACAAATACTTTTTTAAAAAGACAGTATTGACTCAATCAATTTGTTGCTCGTTCATCACACTCTGGGCGTCACAGTGTGGGAAACAGAGATACTTCCTGGGCTCCTCGACAGTAGAATTTTAGCTGATTTAGGGCCACTATCATCTGAACTAAAACTTTTAGTAACACTGTGAACACAATGCGATTTTTTTTTTAGACTTAAGGATGTGTAACTCAGGTTTAGTTGATTCTTGGTTGATCCCAAAGTGAATGGCGACTTCCACCCTCCATGTTTGTGTGTATGAGGCTCTAGGATGTCTGATTTGCCTCAGCAGGGATCAGCCACATTATCTCCATATGAGTTTTTTTTGCCAGCAAAAACAAAAGCTTTTTACAGCAGGTCATGAAAATTTAAACAACAAGTATGTGAAGTTAGTTTATTAAAAATAAATGCTCCCTAAAAATGGCCTCTGGTGTAAATTTTTAAGCATTTTGTCCCGCTCATTATTTGTCCAAACTTCTTGTTTGTTTCAATAAGAATTCCTTCCTTCACACTGACTCTCTGGTATTACTGATGTTGATTCCACGTTAAACAGGAAATTACATAGGACTGCTCTGGGATATTTGCGAGATCTCATTAAGCTACAGTGCTGGTGCCATACACAACATAGTTGCAGAGCTGAGAATGAGGGGACAAGTTAACTGCATGGAGTTGGTATCCTGGTCAAATTTTTCAGCGCAATTCCCTCCTTTTTAGAATTGGAGATTAGAAAAATGATTATTTCACTGTGTGATTCTTAATCATAATCACGCTTGTGTCATAAAGCATCAAAAGTTTCTTAAGCACCACCAGCCTGATCAATGGTGAAACTTCTGTCACGGTATGCTGCCTACAAGGGAGACATTAATCACATGTCCACATTTAAATCTGTCTTAATTACTCATGCCCCCATCCCTCTCTTTCTCTGCCTCTGTTCTCCAAAAAAAGTCAGAAAAGACACATTCTTTACGGACACAAAGGGGTGATTCTGTGCAGCCGCCAGGCTTGAGTCATAGATGGAGCGATGGGGGGTCAGCTGCCGGGTGAAGAGCCGGGCCTGTTGTGTGCCAGGAAGGATCAGAGTGGAACAAACATAGAAATAAAACTCATAGACAATAGTGCTATTTAAGAATTGCTGGTAAGTTATATATTATATATTATACACTATACATTAGATACATTGTATTTGTACATTAAGTTGTATATAATTGATTTCAAATGACTGGTTTAATCGCAATATAAAAATCTTTGCATTCTGTACAGCCTTCAAAAATGTTCTCAGACACTCTGTTTAACATGCATCTGCAGTAATGACACAGATATAAAAAGCAACAGAAATGTCATTACATATTCCATATAGGGCATTGAAACTGCAGGTCGAACACATAGCTGCTTCAATACAAATCCTTTCGTGTCCTTGGCCAGGGTGGTCAGCTGCTTTGGGTATATTTTGTATCATCTTTCAGTCCCTGCAGCAACACCTGCTCACTCACTTATTTTCTGAAGGAAGCAATCCACTTATAGAGCTTAAACTGAGCGCATACAGTGCACATAAGGAATTCTTCATAGCCTGTTTCTGTGTGACTGAACTGTCACAATATCACACATTCCAGCATGAGCAAACTGTGGGGTCCAGTGCTGCTGTCAAAGGCCCCTCTGTGCCGCTGTCACCTCAGAGACAACAGGAATGCTCGTCTACTGGAGGCCTCCCTCCCTCCCTCCTCAGAGCAAAGGCCCGGGCAAACTGTTGGAGTGGGGCTGTTCTGTCCGAGGAAGAAGGGGGAGAGTAAGAAACAAACAGTGAAGCAAAGAGAAGGAGAAAAACAAAATCAAAGGAGAACCGTAAGAAAAAAAATGTGGGAAATAAAAGGGTAGATGTCCTAGAGAAAGACAGAGAGGAGGTGTGTCTGGTGCAAAAAAGAGAGGCAATTAATTGGGCTATACAGCAAAAATATATAATAACAACACAGAAAAGAAATGGAATTATTTATATGACAACTCTATTTTTTGTTGGTTGGCTCTAACATTTTAAATTAATTGCCAGATAAATGCATATAAAGTCATATTAAATCACTTCACATAGTTAAGATAATACAACAGTGCTCAGCTAGCCTTATTTTCCTTTGCAGTACAACTACGGATCGGTCACTGTGTGTTTATGATGCCATGAGTGTTATTTTTAGTCTGATTGCATATCTGCACAAACAAACACCTGATACCAGTTCATTAAGAGGATGATTAAGAGCATCCTCATCCATCCACACCTCCTGTACTATATGGAAAATTATGATTGTTATTATATTAGTACCTCCTTGCCACCCCCTGTCTACTTTAACTGTCACTATTTCCAAGCAACAGTACTGAGACACAAAACAGGAGGCCTGTTTATTCAGGGGAGGCCCAGAGACGGAGGGCAGCCTGACATTTCCTGTCCTCACGCCAAGAAAAAGACACATTCTTCTGCCAGGCACTCCATATTTCCTGTCTGCCTTCCTACTGTAACCGAAGGACACATTTTTATAAACCACACCCCCCTCACAACCCCATCCAATCTGCCATGAGGAGGCCTTCATGTGTAAATGTATGTCTATAAAGAGAAGACTTGGGTTAAATTGTATACCTCCTTAAAATGAACGTGGTATAACATGTGACACAAGCATAAAGTCACAGATCTTTTTCAATACTCAGAGGGCCACTGAGACTTTTAGCTGCCGTAAAATGATTTTCAAACAAATTTTCAAATTCTTTTTTTTTTTTTTTTTTTAGCAAGATGCACTTTGATCTACTTTTTTCACCTTTGCATCACTTCCTGTTTTTTTTTTTAATTTCCAAGCTTAACCCATTATTAAGTTCAGAGGAGTCACCTATTATCTTTTAAAATCAAACAGCATGAGTCAGCCATCCCACTTATTTTAATACAACATTACCAGTCACTCTGTGGGCAGTGCTTCGGGCTACACCACCTCAGGACTACAAGCATTAAAAACACAAACAGTGAGGATGAAACTCTGTGTCACTGTGTTTAACATCAGTCAGGTTGCTCCTGACAACGCCGGTGACTAACATGCTCTCCTCCAGGGCACAGAGTCCTAAAATACAAAGCTGTCTCTCTGCTCAGGTTTTATAAGGTAAGGGGGCTTTTTTATACCAGTCACTGAAAGTGACTCAGAGTCCGTGAGTCACATTTAAGTCTTTGACATATTTTTGTGACAGGCCTTCGTGACAAAACGCACAAGTGAACGAGACAGTTTGAAAGAGGTGGAAATGTTTAAAGTAAATGTTTTAGTCTTATTAACAGTATCGCTGCTATCATGTTGAACTTACTGGCGACATTTTCATGTCAGTGTACCATCATTGGTTGAAGGCGCCATCTAGTGTTTTGTGGCTCTGTAGACAGTCGTTGGTTTCTTGAGAAACTCATAAGGAAGTCCGCTGGTCCATGTTCTTATGCGGTCTCTGGAGCTATATGTTTCTCCCCCCTTTGCCTTTCTTGGCTGCCGGTTGGCTGGTTGTGGTTGGCAGAGGGTGCAGGAGGTGGGTGCGCTCCTCCGGGGTGTCCTACAGTCAGGTGGCGCCCACGCACTCTCACCTCACCGCTCAGTTTCACTCGTGACGGCACTGTGGATCTGAACGGGATGTAGAGGACTTGGCACCGCTGCGCTTCACTTAGTTTCATCTTTAAACAGATTCAGGCAGGTTCAAGACATGAGTGGTAAGTGAATGTTTCTGGAAAAACTTTTATTATGTTTAGGGTGCTGTTTACTTCTTTTTTAGATTGTTCATATTCGCTGTAAATGTACCTCTGTGAGTGACTGACAGACTCAGTCACTCACCTCACAAATACATGTTAAATGACAGCAGAGCTGTGATGGTGTTGTTCATATATTTTAGACTTTCAAGTGCTACAGTTCTTAGGTCAGGCTTCTTTCAGCCAAATAAAATAGACCACTCTCTCTTTATATAAAAACAGCATTTTAAGTCTTACACTTTGAACAGAAAACGTACCCGCATTGTGTACAAACTTAAGATATGTGGAGGTGTGTAACATCACATCCACTCTGGAGCATGAATCCGTTGTTTTTGCTGTGTTTAAAAATCTGTGTATATTATGTCTGGATAAAACAAGTTTTATTAACGTTTTGTCGGACTTGGGCCATTGATTCAAGTTCGACGTAACGTTTTGCATCAGCATTAATTAATTTGACAGTAATCGAAACTGATCATCTAAACCATTCGTTATTGTAAAATAATATAATGTAAAATAATAAAATATAAAAAATCTATGTAATATAAAAGAATTAGCCAATAGTTATTTTGCAACAGTATATTTTTAGGGAGGCCGAATCTTGTCTATTTGTTAAATTATATCATCTTATTAGTGTAATTTGTAATTTGGTTTTATTGGTCTTTCCCCGAGTGAAAACGGATCTTCAGTTTGAGAAGCAAATAGGAGTAGTTTTTTACTTTATCAAAATTGATCATTTTTAGACAAAATTTGACTTTTTGATAAAAGATTCTTATTTTGGTGAGTTTTTTTTAACTACCTTAAGAAGGAGGAGTTAAGCAGTAATTATATGAGGGCAATGTCTCAATAGACTGTTTATGGGTAATGACAGACTGAGATTCCTGAGCATCTGGACCTGCCTCAGCCTGCCTGTTATCTTAAATAGGTCAGATCAGCTGCACAGCAGCAGCAGGCACTCCATACACATTAAAGGGAAATGGCTTGGGTGGGTAACAACAATAAGACCCCAAGGGCAAGGGTTAGGGTAAGAGAGGGTCAGAAAGAGTCATATTCACGGCTGCTTAATCTATTGGAATTTAAACTTAATGTGTAAAGTAATATGTCCTTTAAAGTGTATAAAGTATGACAGACATCATACATCACAAGTTATTGGTGCCTAGAGTGAGAGTCTTTACATTTCAGCAACCTAAAACCTTCAAAGCATCATAAAATAAAACGAAGCACCTACTTCTCTGCATTTTAGAGATGAGAAAAAAAGAGATGAAAAAGAAACTGGTGACTTGGACCTCTCTGTGATTGTAAGGGAATGACTGCTTCTGTTAAACCAACAGAAATGAGACATGGGCTTTTGCCTGTCGATCCACAAAGCCTTTAGGTGCTTGTGCTGTTACAGGGAGCCTTTGTTCATTATCTCTCACCAGATTTGAAATATTGGAAAAAGTATTTCCTCTTTTGCATCCTTATCGAGAGAATTAAACTTTCTTTTATCATTGTGTTTACAGTAGATAAATCAGGAAGCAGCTTGAAGTAAACATGACTGATTTTTTCTTTGGGCAAACTAGTTGCAGAATTAGTCACTTTCTCTCCCCGTCGTCTCCACAATGTGGAGTGAATGGGGATGAGAAAGCTTTTGTCTGCAGTCCACTAGTGTGTTTTCAGGTGTGCGATATGAGTCATGCCGGTGTTTTCATTCCTGGGCTCTGAGACACACTGACCCACAAAGCCTCCTCCCCATTATAGACCCTCACATCAGCTGACCCTTTGCTTTACAGGAATTAAATACTGTTCAAAAGAGCTGGTTTCTGCAGCTGCTGCTGCTTTATTAACTCACATAGTGTGTGAAGTAAATGCTCTTGTTCATTTGTGCAAACATTTTTTGGAAAGTCTCCTCTTATGTGAGCGTTAACTACTATCTGTCTGGCAAATGGCTTAAGCTAAGTGTTCATCATGTTTCTCAGTACTCATCATAAGTCATGTATTTTGTAGGGAGTTAATCCCTGTCAGCTTTCATTTGGCAGTTTACAGTAATCTTCACTTTCGTTCCTGTATTACAGGGCAGATAATTCCAATTATTCTTCATTAATCCTAAAGAATGACCTCTATTATGTTTCAATTTAATGTTTTACAAAGAAGATCACTATGTAACAAAACTAAGTTAAGGCAGCCACAGAGGGATTAACAGAAAGTATAGAACAAAGGTGTATCTCACTGTGATTTGCTTTTGGTGTCTTATCTCTCTATCAGACTGTGATTGTTTAGAAATCATAGCCAACTGTAAAGTCCCACTTTGGATGGCTGAGAGCTTCAGAGAGACAGATAAGTGCAGTCAGACAAAAACAAACTCCTTTGGGATTTATTTTGTCTATTAATGGACAAAACATAGATATGTCTGTGAATCTGGCCCTCAGGGCTCGAATAATGTAATAATGACAGAGAGTCCAAAGTAGCCAAACATCAAACATTCTGATGTCATGTTAGTATTTCAAGATAAACATAAAAACAAAACAGAAATGTATTTCTGTCATTATGGCTCTGTCAGTGCACAATCTTTTTTGTAGTACTTAAATGCTCTTTTTGGTCTCTTGCAGGTGTCACACTTTGGGCAGAGGAGGAGGACATAGCTCAGGACGAGGTGAGATCCTCTCCCTCCTGGTCGGAGGAGCGCTGCGAGGAGCTTTGGGATCGTGTGGAAGGGGTGCGACACAAACTCACGCGTATCCTCAACCCGGCCAAACTCACCCCGTATCTGCGCCAGTGCAAGGTGATCGATGAGCAGGATGAAGACGAGGTGCTCAACTCCACACAGTACCCCCTGCGCATCAGCAAGGCCGGTGAGGGGATGAACATTTTATTTGCAGACATAACTTTATCTATAGAGTGACACCAGCCAATCAGATTAGTTCAGTGCCTCAAGAAAAATCATCAGGTTACTAATCAGCTGATGGAATACATTTTTAAACATTGTTCTAGATCATTGAACAGCAGTGTGAAAACAAACATTTAAAGATTTGATAGTTGTACATCACAGATGATCCACAAGTGAGACAGAGGATCAATAAGGTAAGAGATGAGCTGTGTGTTGGTCCCCTTATCAGCAACTTAACACACACAGTTTTTGGTCAAGTTAAACTTTATTATGGTAGCAGGATCTAAAAAATATTTGTAGATAGACTTGCATAGATCTACTTGGAGATCATTCAAAAAAGACCTTACAACTTCAGAATTTGACTGCCGATGATGACATCTTTTAATTTTCTCAACATCAAAGCAATCTACAGATAACTGTCTCCACATCAGCTAGTTTGTTGCAATCAAAACATAGTTTTGGGGCCCATGAGAAAAAAACATACACTATGCTCTTTACTTCACAGGGATGCTTAGGCTACAAGACAGTAATTTTCAGTTGTACAAGATGTGTGAGAATTTGTAGCAGTAATGTGGGAAAATGTGTTGTAGTACGTGCAGTGTGGTTTTTAGTAAAACCCTCAAAGAGTAACCATCATGTGTGAGTGATTGTGCAGGACGCTGTCAGAGGGAAACAGGTGGTGAAAATGCTGCAGTGAGAGAAACTAAAGAGAGAGTAAGATTAAAGGAAACACTAAGTAAAGGGGAGTTTGAGGCGGACAGAGAAGAATGAGGAGTGGAAAGATAAGGATGAAGGGGAGATGTCGCGAGTAAAGACAGAGTTAAGACAAACACCTGAACCCGCTTCTTATCGCCGTTGTTTTATTTGCGACTTAGTTCATCCTAGAAGCAGTAATTCTTCATGGTAATGTTTAAAATACCCACATGACTACAGGACTAAATGACACATCAAAGGTAGCATTTTTATGGCTGCTCAGCTACAGATGAAGCAGTGATAAAATACTCAGATCAGCTCGTGTCAGTTTATTGCTTGTTTTACATGCTAACTGTGCCCACAAGGATACTTTAAAGTGAAAAATTCCACAAGTTTCCACATTTTCCTTCCTGCTGCACAGGTCGATTGCTGGACATCCTCAGGTGTCAAGGCCAGCGGGGTCTTCAAGCCTTCATGGAGTCACTGGAGTTTTATCACCCAGAGCAGTACACACAGCTGACCGGAGAACAGCCCACACAGCGATGCTCCCTCATACTGGGTACATAGAGACTTTTCTGAACCTCATGAATAGCAGAAGTGTGCACTCACCACCTTTTTCAGAGCTGAATTAGGGCTTTCAGATCCTTAAAATGACTTCAAGCTTGAAACCAATTAACGTAAATACAAATGTGAAGAGTGAAGAAAAAAAAAAACACAACAAATCAAACTGTTGTCAAGGACATTTGCACTCACTTTGATATGCTTTTGAGAAAATATATCAAGGTCTCTCTTAGGAATTCTTAAGATTTCCATATAAAGAAAGGATAGAGAGAAAGACAGGGAAATGTCTTTCATGGCTACTCCTGATTTAAAAGTCCACTTTATTTCATTTTAATTTATTTCATTGGAAATAGATACATTACTTAAGTATTCCATTGACATTTAATATGTTTTATATAGTGTCAGTAGTTTTATTTTCAGACAGTGCCTTATACTTAGATACAGAGATGTTATGTCCAAAGCCAAAGTTTACTATTTCTCTTTTGAGTGTAGTTTTAAGATTTAAACCTGACTGGGTCACACTTGTGTGGGCCGCAGATTTACATTTGAGGCTGTGTAAAAACCTATGATAATATGTAACCTCCAGCCGTCTCTACTTCCCAGATGAGGAGGGTCCAGAGGGTTTGACCCAGTTTCTGCTTCTGGAGGTGCGTAAACTGAGGGAGCAGCTCCGAAACAGCCGTATGTGTGAGCGGCGCCTGTCTCAGCGCTGCCGGATGGCGGAGGAGGAACGCGGCCGAGCTGAGCGTAAAGCTCAGGACTTACGTCACGACCGGCTGCAGCTAGAGAGGTTTGTTTGCAGTGAATTTAGTTCGTTCCTCAAAGTTTGTATCCTGCTAATCTGAAAATCTTGGGTCAGAGATTAGCGTTTACTGATTTCATAAGTAAGAGGTGAGTCACTAATTGGTTTCTGCAGAAGGCTTACCTGAGGGTTTCATGACATTTTAGATTTTCGGCTATTCACTTTCTTTGGAAAAAGATATCCTGCAATTACTATTTGAGACTAAGCTTCTTTTTAAAGTGGATTTTTTATCATAATACTTCCTCCTGAAATCTTAGTTAACCATTTCTGTAAAACGTTTTTCATGGTTTAAAAACTCAAATTGAGAAAAACACAGTTTACCTTGTGATGTACAGAAATGTATCTACTGAACATATTGATGTATGATCTGAAGGCTGCGTCAGGACTGGGAGTCGGCCAGTCGAGAGCTGGGGAAGATGAAGGACAGGCACCTGGAGCAGGCTGTGAAGTACTCCAGGGCCCTGGAGGAGCAGGGCAAGGCCTCCACCCGTGAGAAGGAGCTACTGAGGCAGGTACGTCGAATGTTAACACTGCACGAGAAAACACAGTGTTCACTGCACATGTATATTACATTACATTTCTGTATTATGTTTATTTTTCTTAGCAGGTTTAAGAGATTGAGAAATTTTATAACTAATTAAATGTGCAGATATTAAAACCTACACTGCAGTGAAGTCATATTAAGTATATTTGTCTAATTTCGAGTCTGAAATTTCTCATTATATGTAGCATAAGACACCATCACCTTATCAGTTACATTTCAGTGAGCCCTTTTCCTGAGACATCAGGAAAGAAACCTTAGCACGTGAAAAGTCTCACTTGTTAAGTGAGACTTTTCACCTTTCACAACCATGTTTTCGTTTCATTTTTCCTTATTTCCAAAGGGGAATTTTTTGTCCAGAGTATTTGTCTGATGCAACCACTGATGCAGTCAAGACCTGCTCGGTGTGAATCATTCCCTTTCTCCCACCACATTCCTCAGCTGTTCCTGACTCTAAAAGCAGCTGTATACTTGCTGCAGAAAAGGGGAATTTGCTAATTATAGTGAGCTATAGTCCCCCAACCTCTTCCCTTCATCTCCTGTTGCTCCAAACTTTAAGGTGCAATGGCTCCATGGGGGCCAGGAATGTCTGTTTAACACAAGGGACAAGTATAGCATCAAGGAGAGCTATTTTTGTACATTTTGGAAGGCTTGGAATAGGAAAAACATTTTTTTTTTTTTGTTATTTTTTGACGAAATGAGAAGACAGCAGATTACCTCAGTTGAGCTGCAACCAGTCGTGCAGATGTTATCAGACTTGTTTTTCCAGATTGTGTGCTGTCACAACATGCCCACTGTACCAAGGAGGTACAAACCACTTGGCTGTGAATTAATATTAAAATAGTCCTGTTAACAACCAATTGGATTTTTTCCACCAAGGTCTTGTTAACCTCTGTGCTGTGTGACTGGTAATACTGGTATGTAGTAAGTCTTGTAATTGTGTCAAAAAAAGCACTTTAGTTCACCTGTTTTGCCTCAGGTCCTCGATTCCTGGCATCAAAGTTTGGAAAAGAGTTATGTATTTGTGCCACATATCTTACATAACAGACAGGTTATCTGTGGTTCGAGTAGAAAAAAAACGTACAAGTTTTTTTTTTTTGTTGCTAGATTTAGTTTCTATTATCAACGCAGACCAACATCCTCTTAGCCATTTCATTGCATTTTGAACATTTGTCACAACAGCATTAGAAATACTTGGTTTAAAATGAGCTGCTTTTCTTTGTCCTCCATACAGGTAGAGGAGCTAAGGTCCAGGCTGACAGAGGCAGAGAAACTCTGCACTCCAGGCAATACTACACCAGCAAAAAGAAACAGTTTGATCTCGAATGGAGTAAATGGTTCTCCACCTGCTTTACCAAAAAAGCCGCTGCACAGTACCCAGTTTCAGAGAGCTGAGAATAAAGGAACTCAGATCAAGGCCTCTGTTCCTGGCTCTGGAGTCATAGTATGTATTTAAATAGACTATGTTTATCATCTGGAAAAACCCTTACAAATGTTTCTTTTTGTGTCACAATCTACCGGTGGTATTTTTCTCCATATAGTTTCACCATTAAGTATCCTTTTGCTATTGATGTTATGAAGCTCCAGTGTTTTTTATCCTAAAAATGTTCTCTCTGTTGTTTACCTGAGGCTCTGATGGACATCCTGCAACAGGACCGCAGGGAGTCTGCAGAGCAGAGGCAGGAGCTCTGTGATATCATTAGCAGACTACAGGGGGAGCTACAGAGCGCTGAGGAACAGAGGGATAAGGTAAACAGCTCCAGCAAATAACTTTTGAGACAAGATTTTTAACTTCAATTATTGATTGGAAAGTTTTATTTACAGTCAAAGGTAGTGAGTTGTTTCTTTTCTGCCTTTGAATGGAGGTTGTAATGATAAACTCTGTTTGTAGCTGGAGTCACACTGTGAGCAGCTACAACTGAAGGTGAGGACTCTCCAGCTGGACTTGGAGACTGAGCAGAAGAGGAGTGTGTCCTATTTCAACCAGTTTATGGAACTGGAAAAAGAGAGAGACCAGGTCAGTGTGAGTGGAGGCTGTGAATTAAGCCCAGACTCATAGCTCACATGTTTCCCTGTCCAAAGTAGTTTCTCAACATCTTACTGCATGCATTAAGGCACATGTATGTAATTGCGTTGCATTTGAGTCTGTCAGCTTGTCATCTGGAGCAGATTTAATCTACCCCCATATTAGGACCTCTCGCTTATCAAACTTTTGTTATCAATTTGTTAAACTTGTGAACAGGCTCTGCATAGTCGAGACAGCCTGCAGTTGGAATACACCGACTGTCTGCTGGACAAGAATCGCCTGCGTAAACGCATTGCAGAGCTGCAGGCCAACCTGGAGCAGCAGCAGAGGGAGCTAGAGAGAGAGAGGGAGAGGAGCCGGGAGCAGTTGGAGCAGAGCAGCCCCTGTCTGAACTGTGTGAGTTAAAAGAGTAGTATAAGGAGTTAGGAAGGAGGGCGGCACTGTTTATATACTATATACATATTTACTTGTCCCTGTGTCTGCTTCCCAGTCCCACCTGTCCCTGTGCAGTGAGGAGCAGTGCTACGGCCCCTGCTGTTCCCTCGGTCTGGACCTGAAACTCCAGAGCAACGGCAGCCGTCTGCCACCGGAAAAGGTCAGGGCTAACTCTGCCCACATTCACAATAACAGCAGAATCACCATAGCTTCAGCTGATTTAAATCAGTTTGAGGAATTATTGGTCCTCATTGTAGGTGTTTGGTGCTGTTGTAAATCATAGGAGTTGTAGCTGGTGTTTATGCAATGTAGCCTCCTTTCGGCTTAAAGAAACATTTCCAAAACATACAACGGTTTTAGAAACTTTAACCCGATGTTTTCTTATGTAGTTATCACACTGAGGAAGAAAAGGAGCT
The DNA here is from genome assembly GCA_029783725.1 of Acanthurus tractus. NCBI lineage: Eukaryota > Metazoa > Chordata > Actinopteri > Acanthuriformes > Acanthuridae > Acanthurus > Acanthurus tractus. The sequence continues at coordinate 9,819,498 of JAQNCA010000011.1, forward strand.
TGTGGACTACAAAGTAAATTTCTTAAGCTAGATTTGGATGTCATTGTTGTCCAGAGTAGAAGACATGGTTTTGAATTCTTATGCAACTTTAAGCGTGTTAGTGCTTGCACAATACTTCTCATTAGCTGTGAGCTCATACATTTTTTCACGTCTTCTGTCCGCCACAGACTCCCTCTGGAGGCGGAGCTAATGAAAACCCAGACGGTAAGTGAAACTGACAGCTTGAAGATAATTCACGTTTTGCATAAGAAGTACTTAATTTACTTCAAGATCAAAGATTCTTCTGATTATCATTTACAGGATGTACACTGAAATGCAATTGTAGTCCCCTTATACATACATTTCATGTAGGTATTCTGTGTTTTTTTCAAAATTTCTTCTGCTCCTTCACAGATTCTCATTACTGCTCAGAAGAGAATCTCCTTTTATCAGTGAGTATTGTACCTCTGCTCACTAGCAAGCACACAAAACAAAAGAAAAAAGTAGAGAAAGAGCATAAGAGTCAGAATCAGTGTGTTTTTATTTACCTTTCTACCTTTAGACAGAGGACAATGAAAAAGAAATAAATCGGCTCTCGACGTTCCCCTTCCCTCCGTGTATGAACTCCATCAACCGTCGATGTAACACAGAGTGAGTTGATAAACCCCACCCGACCCTGTCAAAACATATTTTCAACCTGTTTCAGCTCATTTTGCCATTTATTTTTCATTTTTTCTGCTATGAAAAGGTTTGACTTGGATTCCTGGGGCAGTGATGAGAATGATAACATTGCAGGTATATTTGACTCCGTCTTGTTTTGTATGAACAACTTACAACTAACTGCTCTTTAACATTTATTAGCCATCAACGATGCAGAAAAAAACCTTCTAAATCCTCTAATTGTTATGTTTGCTACTCAGCAACAACAAAGATAGTAAAAGGTTGTTGAGCTGAGTTTCTAGCTTTGCTTTCTTTACATGTAGTAAAAGTGTTGTCAGTGCAAGTTATGAGGCTTTCTGGTGTATCCAGGTGAGCCGAGTGAACCTTCTTTGTGGGATTCCTGTGCCTCTCTCCACTCTCATCTCTTTCCACCCGACCTGGTCAACCTGCCTGATGTCCCTTCACACCAACCAAATCTCAGTGTTCCCAGGTACAACCTGATGCCTGCGGCTCTCAGCAACATCTACAGCTTAATAGATGAAATGAAGAAAAGTCTTGACTTCATTTCTATCAGTCAATTTCTATCAGATAGAGTTCCATAGAGCTGAGTGTTTAACATCTAAAGGTATACAACTGTTTTTGAAAGAGTTTAATCCTGTAAGTGCATTTATACCATTACATGTATCATGATGTAATAAAATAAATATTTTAAGCACAGAAAATGTGCAAACATATGATTTATGCATCTCTTTGCCAAATCTTTGCCTAATGTATATGTAACCCCATCATAATGTGTTGCTAACAATCCTTGTCATCCGTCAGGATGCACCCCAGCTCCCCATCTTCAAGTCCCCCGACCTCACCAAAGCACAGAAGAGCCGGTCTAGTTGATGATATTACTATAGTTGGAGGGAACCGAACAGGGATCTTTGTCAGCCACGTGAGAGCTGGCTCCCCAGCTGAACAGTGTGGACTGAAGGAAGGCAGTGAACTGCTGGAGGTGTGTGTCTGTATGGTCAATAAATCATGTGAGAGGGTTGCATGTCTCTATGTGCAAATCTGCTAATTAATATATATATATATTGGATAAAGGAACACTGCAGTTCTACCTGCAGATTTATCAATCTTTGCAAACTTCTTGATTGCAAACGGTGCAAATGAATTGAACTATGAGGAGAAAAAAAAGGAACATGAGAACATTACGCTGGAACATAACGTTCTGTTCTCTTCATGTCTTCCAGCTGGAGCGGGTTCTGTTTGGTGGGGGCAGTGTGCTGCTTAGCCAGTGCACCGCTGAAGTAGCCCACTTTTCTCTGCAGTGGTGGACCGAGCCTTCAGCACTCAAACACCAAAGCAACCCAGAGGGTGAGTCGGTTTTTGCAGATTTGAAGTAAAAAAAAGAATTTAAAAAAAGGAATACTGTACACTTGAAAGCTATCCACATGAACCTATCCACCCATAAAATAATATCTATTTTTGTCTCAGAGAGACAGAGGCTCAAAGTTGTCCCCTCTTCTGTTTCCTGTCCTCAGCATACTCAAAGCTGTGCTCCCAGCTCTCTGCACCTAATTTTATGGGTGCTGATTCCTTCTATGTGCGTGTCAATCTCAACATGGAGCCTATGGGTGACCCTCCATCTCTGGGTGTGTCCTGTGATGACATTATTCATGTCACAGACACAAGGCACAATGGAAAATACCACTGGTGCTGTTCCCTGGTGGACTCTAATACAGCAAAACCTGTGCAGGAAGGAACCATGCCCAACTACAACAGGCATGCCTAAAGACCTTAATTTTACTTCTGCTTTATTTTAGACTGTACTCTAATTCATGCCAGTGAGGATATTTTACAGTAGCATCAAAAAACAAATGTTGGCCTATTTTGAATCATTGTACATAGTATGGTCAAAGTTAACATTTTTAATTTTGCAGACTTTGTAATACAAATAACCTTGATTGTACCATTTTTCAATCACAGGGCACAACAGTTGTTACTTGTAAAGCTACGAAAAATGGCCTTGGAGCAGAAAGACTTAAAGAAGAAAGTGGTAAGACTGCTCATGTTAAATGACATGAACCCCAAGCGGGAATTCAGTCACTACGCCTAATGAGACTATCACACACATCTGGTAACCACAGTTATTACACCAATTAGATGTTAATTTTTCTCCATTTACCAATAGCTGTTGAAGAAAGCATCTGGGCGCGTCCGACTAGTCAAGGCAGTGGATCCAGGTTGCCGTGGGGTCGGATCAGCACAGCAGGTCCTCTACACACTGAACAAACGTAAGATTTAGCTATTATGTTTCCATAATGAAACACCATATCTGTGTAAGAAATCTCTGTTTAAGTGTGGGCACTCTGTGTTAATGTGTTCCTACTTCCATTCTGCCTCAGGTCACGAGGAGCATTTGATCCCATACAGTGTAGTGCAGCCAGTGCAGGTTCAGACCAAGCGGCCTGTAATCTTCTCCCCTTCTCTTCTCGCCCGTGGACTCATAGAGAGGCTGCTGCAACCTGCAGAGTCTGGTTTAAAGTTTAACACCTGCTCCCCAGGTATGTGCACAGGAAACACATTTTATCACACATCTGATGCCCCAGATAACAACCAACAAGAAGGCAATTCTCCATTGGACCATCACATAATAGATCGTGCTCTCATCTATTCCGTGTGGTCCTGTGGTTTGCAGAGCCCATCCAGGCTTCAGAGAGACGTGACAAAAGGGTGTTCTTGTTGGATTCCTGCAGTCCAGAGCAGGCTCTGGGCATTCGGCTACAGTCAATACAGGATGTTATTAGCCAGGTACTGTAAAAACACATAGTCTTTTTTTCTGAAGAGATAAAATAATTGTCAGCATGACAAACACTTGCAGTGCTGTCTTTAATGCTAAACTGACTGCATTTTGCTCATGCAGGATGTATATTTTGGATGTACATTTTTGCTGGATGTATATTTTCACAAATTGCCCAAATCTCTCTGCCACTATTGCAGGACAAGCACTGTCTGCTAGAGCTTGGACTGCCCAGTGTTGACGGCTTATTAAGACAGGGGATTTACCCCATTGTCATTCATATACGCCCTAAGAACAAGAAGCATAAGAAGTTGAGGTATGTGTATATCCATTTGTTTTGCATGCAATATAAATTCAACACAGCATTTAAGTACACTTAAGATTATAGCTGCATGATGCTATCTCAAGATGGTACTTAGAGGCTTGTCCAGGTTTCCCACACACTTCATACCATTTATGTTGGAGAGCAAATAAACATTTTATTTATAGTGTAGCCAGTGTGGAATTTTCTTACCTTGCAGATATGCAAAAAGTCTTTTTTTAAAAACCTAAAATGTATTCCTCCAACTGCATATGACACTTCTTCACTCATTAAACAGAAAGTTTTTTCCACGTTGTGGAGAGGAAAGCATAATGGAGGAGGTGTGCCACGCTGAAGAGTTGCAGCTGGAGACACTGCCCCTGCTCTACTACACCCTGGAGCCCAGCGCCTGGAGCTGCACTGATGAGCTGCTGGCAGCCATATGCAATGCTATCTACAGCCAGCAGAGGGCGGTAGCATGGGTCGAACTGGACAGGCTTCAATAGAAGAGAGCTACAGAATTTGCCTATTCTCAACACAAACTGTCTTTGAATTAAGAATCTGGTTGGTGCCAGCAAGCACTAAACCTATGAGCATTAACATTTACTATTCAAACATCCAACTATTCTAAGGGATCGGACCAAGATTAACTTTGGACCTACTTAAAATGTATTATTAACATAGCTAATTTTTGTACACAAGCCACTAATGTTCATGCATGCAAAAGGAATTGCATAGTATGTATCTACATAGCCAAGCTGGACTGGCAACAATGGTACAAGTGTAAAAATAAAATTCAAACTAAAACAAACTTGACCCACACATGGAAAGTACATGTCAGTAGTGTAATCACAAAAGGTCCTTTTTAAAGGATTTGGTTGATTCAGTTACAATGTGAGTGCACAGTTAAGCTGTCAGGGCACAAGGTGGGAAGAAGAGTGTAAGTTAAGGGGTTTGTAGCATGTTGTAAGCAGAGATGAAGTGGAGGATACATATATGATTTTTTGCATTTTTTATTTGCAATAAAGACTGTGTTCCTCTTTTGGGCAAGCATAGTCTTGAAGATGTACACAGGTAATACATTTCATTACTTAAAAGTATCACATATAGTAGCTGTACACATACCACAGATTTTTTTCCCCAACATTTATTTAATTTTTTAAAGAAAAATAAAAATTCCTGGATACCACCATATTGTTCATCAGAAGATGTTGTTGACTTTGATCGTACTTTATGTCATTATAACACCAAGCATTTAGATATCAGTGCAGCTGAATTGCTGAAAATTAAAATATAAACAACTGAAAACAAAAATTAATTTAACATTTTTTAAAGTAAAACCACTTAACCAGGTTGAACTTTGTTTTTACTAATGTCTATATGTTCCCATCAGAAGAGACAAAATGCTGTATTTTGGGCAGTTTTTCAATACTTCCTGGCACAACCATAGGAAAAATGTTGCTCTGGACATTCAGACAAGTGATTTTTAACTGTTTGTGATCAAAAGTTAAAAACATCTCAGTATTCCACTTAATCAAAATGTGTCAAGGGAACACAATTGTTTAAAAAATTGTTCAAACAGGGATCGGACAGCCCAAACATGAAAAAAGGCTGTGCCGCTTGAAACATTCGTTTTAAAGATAAACCAGTTTGTCATGAGGGCACTTACAGTCTTAGGTAATATATTCACAGATTTTGACCCATTTGTTTACTTGTTTACAAGCCGCGTGTATTACGTCATGTTTCAGTGATTAGACGCCCTCTGGTGTGCAGTTTCGGTCCTGCCTTGCTCCTCCTCCCCTCTCTGATCAACAACCAGCTTGGTGATATCATATGCTGGCTAAGGCTCCACACAGAAGCAAAATGGCCGATAGTAAACTAACCGATCATACAGCGTCTGACAGTCATCAAGGGGTTATGCATGTTTTGTTTACAGCTTGAGTACTACAGTCGCTCAAAAGGATACTCGCCTTTCCTCAATTTTTCTACGATTAACATTTCGCCTTTCGGTGATGTCATTTCTTATTCAATTTAGCCTTGGAAGCCTCGAAGAACTAGCTCGCTAGGCTAGCTGCCTTGCTAGCCTGCTAGCGGTAGGTCTGCAAGAATTTTTGCACAGAAGCACTTTATGTCCTATGTGATTCCCGAGGTGAGTATCTGATAGCAACGTCATGTTCTCTTTAGCTTTCACCATGTATGCACCTATTAAAAATGTTCGTTACTCATTTGCTTCGCCATTAACATTTGGGTTTCAGTTTTAGAGGAGCTTCGCTTGTTACGTTTCGCGTTGCATTGCTGAAGAAACGTCACTGAAGTTCGTCGTTAGATTTGGCCCTTTCGACCGTTAGTTGCTGATGAACCAAGTTGCTAGTAGCCTGTCCATTGAGTCATTGGTGTTTTGTACCAATCACAAAGTTATAAATTATTACAGATAATTGTGTTAATGGAGGACATTGTTTGAAATCAAGAGGGATGTCGTTAACGTAGGTAAGACTACGTTCCCGTTGTTCGCAGTCAACTGCGTAGAGGCTAGATTCGTCGCGCGCAGCGACAGAGGCACCTTGCTCTGGGACAGCGTACCTCCACGAGCCCCCGGCTCCTTGGGTCATGGCACAGTGCCCACCAGCTGCTTTAAAGTCGACTTCCATTAGCTAGTTGCTCACCCGACTGTAGCCCATCCGGTGGTCCCAAGTAGCTGCACAGCTAATCTTTGCTGGCCTGTTATTTACATGAAGTCCAGTGTGTTGTCCCCTTACGCCACCGCAGACACATGCATTGTATGTGTTCCATACAGTGGCCATTAAGGATAATGTCTTATGGTACATTTGTACAGGGTACAGTGAAGGGTTTCAAACATAAGTTGTTCGGTTAGACGATATAAGCGCTGTGTGACATGAGGCTAATTATGAGCAGCTTAGCCAACAGAAACACTGGGCCCAGCCGTATTTTCAGCTCACTAGCATTTGAAATCCATTTAGCTGTTCACGTATAGCAGTGTTTTCTCAACCCTTTCGTATAGGTGTCCTTACGCAAAGACGGGCGCACGCGACTTGTGCATGAGTTTTTTTTTTTTAAATTAAATAGCTCATGTTTATTTCTGGCAGGTGAGAGGCTTGCGGTTGCCTTCATGACACTAGATTGATCATGTCGTTTACTTATTAGTTTACTCAGTTAGCTATTCAAAATAACTTGACTTTTTCTTATGTGTTTAGTCACATTAAGTTACTTGTTTGTTTGGCTTCTACTCGTGTTTGCTGTTGGTTGGAATAGCAATCGTTTGTTGGTTAATGAATTATGCAGTGAGAAGCTAGGCTACCAGGGACTGTCGTCAAGCTGTCTATATATGGTTAACGTTACAGTCCTTACAACATTGATTGTGAAGGAGAATACCTCTGAGGCCCTCTGATATGATTAAATATATGGTTTTTTAAATCATTTTAGAGACAGAGTTTGTATGTGTACACGTAAAAAGTAAACTTTTGTGTGGATTGTATTACCTTGAGTATGGCTTGCGGTACACCATAAATAATTAAAAGTGTACATTTCTCTTCACAGACAGGAGAATCAGGAAAGGGAACAGTAGTTCATGGAAGACAAGAAAAAAAAGAAAGAAGATAAAAAGAAAAGGGAGACCTCTCAGAAGGTAAATGTGTCTACAATAATTCACAGCTGACTAAGTCTACATGTTTCTCAAGGAATCTATGTCATATTCCCCTTTTTCATTCCATTACCACTTGCCTGGTTAGACTGTTTTTGTTGAATTGGTTAAAATTGGTAAGATCACACTGTTGGGTACATTGATGTATGAGGTAGTGACATCAAAATAAAACCTTTTCCCTGGAGCCTTTTTTTAAAAACCAAAAAAAAAAAAACAATTGGCCATCAGCAGATTCTCTTCTGCTGTGACTCACGTATTCTCTCTGTTTTAGGTGCCAGACCAGAAAATCAAAGGTATGTTTTTTGTGTTATCACATTTCTCTCCCTTTATCACTTACTATTTTACATAATAATATTATTAGTGTGTCGCCGGTGTCTCACTATTAAATGTGCTTTAATCTGCATTACTTTGTTTTCTTAATAACTTAAAGCTATTGTCAAAGGAATTTATGCTTAGGACTAAGCACATGGATGCTCGTACTTTACATATATTTAAAACTTGTCTCTAACTTTTGGCTTTAGAGTAACTTTATCTACCTGTGGCTGAGTGAAATAGCCCTAATGTCCCTCTCTCTCTTTTTGTCGTAGTCCTATGTGATTCACAACCTCTATTATTTGTGTATTTCAGTGCCAGAATCAGCCAAGTCCTCCTGTTCCCAGCCACTCACCACCCCAGACTCAGTGTCCCCAAGCCCTGGCCCTATTGCCCCTTCATCCCCCAATCCTGGTGCAGCCGGGGTTTCTGCACAGGTTCCTCCTGGTGGCGGGAACAATGCAAAGCAGCGGACTGCTGTGGCCAACGGACAGCCCTCCTCCTCCCCCTCTGGAAGCCAGACCTCCCAGCAGCAGCGATACATGTCCAGAGAGGTTCCACCGAGATTTCGCTGCCAGCAGGACCATAAAGTGCTACTGAAGAGGGGCCAGCCACCGCTGTCCTCCATGCTGCTGGGGGGAGGAGGAGGGGAAGGGGGTGCAGGAGGGGTTGGAGGAGGCAGTGGCTGGGTAACCACCCCACCTCTTTCCTCACAGGGAGCAGATAACCCCAATGCAAACACAACTGGAGGCACAGGTGGGTTTATAAAAAAAACAAAATTAAAGATCTTGATGTGTGTTTGGTACGTAGTCCTTTCAGTGCCACTTTAAGTATTCGTCTTACTCTTAAAGTAATGACTGTCTGTCTAGGAGCTTGCTTTTACAGTTAACCCAGTAGCCGTTACAAAATCATTACAAAATCGATCCAACCAGTTAACATAATGATAAAAAAGATCACTGAATAATAACGATAACTAACAATCAGTTGTAATTACCTTTTGGTCAGTTTTGCAAGTCATTACTGTTGGTAATTTTTAAGTTGTCAATTAAAAGATCATCCTAATTTTTGCCTTGTAGATTCCGACCCGGGTTCATCCTCTGCTTCACCCCCCAACTCCTCCTCATCCTCATGTGTCGCTGCTCTGTCATCTTCTACTACTACTACTACTTCAACTTATGCAAATTCCACATGGGGGGCAGGCTCTGGCAGCCCGTCCTCTTCTCAGGGCTGCGGGAAGGTGATTGTGGATGGGACTGACTTAGGCGATTGGCCTAGCATCCTGGGTGGGGCCAAATTGAGTGCTGATGGGGCTGGCGAAGGGGTGCAGGAGCAAGACTGCCCCAGTAACAACAACAACAACAGTAGTGCCTCATGGAGTGAGAGAAACATCCAGCAGAAAGGAGGAGTGGTAGGAGGAGGAGCAGGGAACATGGACAATCCTTCTTCACCTCGTTCTTCTCCTCTTTCCTCCTCTTCCTCGCTTAATGAATGTGTTCAGTCAAGTGGTGGTGTTTGGGGCTCTTCCACCTCCTCTCAGGTGGAGGAAGGGCTAGGATCAGCAGCATTTTACAATTCCAAAGTTTCCCATCTTCTTCCTGAGCCTCAGGAGAGTCCTGTCAGTGGCAGCAGTCGTGTCCCTGGTGCCAATTTCAATCCCAACGTGAACCCCTCCGCCTGGCCTGCCCTGGTGCAGGATGGGACACCAACTTCGGCTAGTGAAGGCCTTCCACTGCATTCGTCCATTACTTCAGCTTCCTCATTCTCTGCCAGCACCACCCTCATTACCACTCACTCACTTTCATCTGTGAATCAAACTGGACTCCATGAGCAGCACACTGAGGCAGCTGTGGTAGCTAAGAGTGGAGAACAGCAGCACTTGGGAAGCCTAGGGCCAGAGATGAGTTCAGGTGGGGGAGGAGGACCAAATCAAGAAGGTGGAGAGGAGAGGGACTCTGGGCTTGCTGATGTTGAGGGAGAGGGGAGTGGCAATCTTTCTGGCTCTTCCACTTCCTCATCTGCTGCCTCTTCTTCTTGGAGATCCATGCCTCCATTGTCATCTGACCTCAGTGCAGGTGCCTCACAGGCAGATGGATGGGGTGGAGGAGGGAATGTAGCCCAGGGGCCTGAAGGGAGTGTTTGGGGCTTTGGTAGCCAGGGTGACAAGGCAGGGTGGGGCAGGGGTAATGATGGTGGCTCAAATACCCCAGTAGTATCTCAGGGAGCATGGGGAGGAGGCAGTTCAGAAGCCGAGTGGGGTGGGACAGTGGGTGGTGCAAGTTTGAGCAACTCATCAATTAGAGGTGGAAGAGGAGGAGATGGGGGCAGCAGCAACAGCAGCAGTAGTGGAGGCAGTGTAGGTATTGGTGGCAGTGTTTTGCAGGACTCTGCCTCACCAAAGTTTGCAACTATGACAAAAGCTTGGGACAATCAGAAAGGGATGGAAAGTGGGGACAGTGCAGTTGGGGAGTGGGTTGGGCAGGGTGGAGGAGCAGGAGGTGGAGGACCCTCATCCTCTAGTGGAGGTGGATCGATTGCTGGAAGTGGTGGAGGAGGGAGTAACAGTGGACAAAAGAGAGAGGAAGCTTCATCTGATCGCAACAATTCCCTTAAGACCTCCAATGCTGAAGTGGCCTTACTCAGCATGCTCAGTCGATCTGACCTGGACCCCAGGGTTCTGTCCAACACCGGCTGGGGACAAACCCAGATTCGACAGAATGTGGCCTGGGACCTGGACACCACAAGAGGAGTAGGAAATAGAAATGAAAGAGGCACTTCATCATCCTCTGCATTCTCATCAGCAACCATGAACACTACCACTACTCGCAGTCCTGGGTACCCTTCTAACCCCAGTTCAATAACTAATGATCTGTCTGCTGGTAGTCCAACGACTGGCCTGAACTCTGGTCCTGCTACTGTGAATGATGGCTGGGAGGGTGGTGCTACACAGTCCACTTGTGGTTCTCACATACCTGGTAGCACTATAAGGAAGCCAGGAACACCAGAAGAAGATAAGGATGTCAACCAGGGAAAGACAGCTGGAGGCTGGGGTGATCTCCCACCGGAAAAGCAGGGCAAAGGGTGGGGGACTGAAGAACAGCAGTGGGGGGATCGCAGAGGTAGAGGAGGGAACTGGAGAGACTTGGGAGAACAGGGTAGTGGGTGGACAGATAGTCCGGAGGATAAACTGGGTAGGACAGGAGGATGGAAGGGCTCTGAAAGAGGGGAAGCAGGTGGCTGGGGAGGAGACTGGGGACAGAGAGACTCTACACCTGGATGTGGCAGTGGTGATGGGAAAAGTAGAGTCGGAAGCAACTCTGATGAGGGATCCTCCTGGGGTAATTTAGAAGAAGGAGGATCTCAGCAAGGAGGATGGGGAGGAGGAGATATGGGTGGAGGTAAATCGCACCAGGACTGGGGGAGTGCCAAGCCCCACACAGCAGCACAGATACCAAACAGCCAAGTGGCACCAATGAAAGCCCCAAATCAACAGCAGCACCAATCACAGGGCCAACAGCCACAAGGAGGTCACATGCAAGGAGGGTGGAACAGCCGGTCCAATGTTGGAGGTGGAGGTCCACCATCCAAGAATCAGAACCAAAGTTCAGGCTGGACCTCCGGCCCAATCCCCCAAATCTCTGGTGTTGGGGGTGATGTTCTGGAGCCCAGTGGATGGGAGGAACCCTCCCCTCAGTCCATCAGTCGCAAAATGGAAATTGACGATGGCACTTCAGCCTGGGGAGACCCAACCTGTTACAACAGCAAGAATGTGAATTTGTGGGACAAAAACAGTGCTGTGCCCGACCAAAGCCACAGTCACCAGGCCCCCCCACCCATGCAGCAACAACCACCGAGAAGGCAGCAGGGCATGCAGCACAGCAGGGACTCAAACCCTGGCAATGCTGCAGTTGGTAAGAAGAAGTTGTTATGAAAAAGTGTGTATTTTGGAAGCTACAACCAAAGCAGATAGATCCTTAGAATTAAAAGTGCTCCTAAAATGTTTCAATTATTTATTTATTAAGCCATTAGTTTATGTAAGTACAAGCAATGTTGCAATTCAAAGTTTATTTTGTGTCCTAGATTTTAAAACATTTGTTGTCAGATTCATTTGCACCTTTTTGACTCTTTCCTTTAGATTTTCACATTTAACTTGACTATTTTTTGGGAGAAGATTCTAATGGTTGTATTCACTCTCATCAATCTTCAGGTCCAGGCATGTGGAGAGGAGGTGCACAATCTGTAGATAATGGTACGGCAGCTTGGGGCCAGGCGTCAGATGCAGCAACAGGCTGGGGTGATCCAGATGAGCCTAGCAAAGCCCCTGGCTGGGGAAACCCTTCACCCAATTCTGGTAAACCTGGTAAGAATACGAAAAATGTGTCTAATTCAAAATATTTCAATTTCTGAGTTCTAAGTTGTGATCTTTATATCAATGTGAGACATGATTCTGAATCCAATACTTAGTAATACTACACAACTTTGACTTTGGATGGGGCTCTCTATTTGTTAACAGGAAATCTATATAGAAATTACTTAGGACATTAACCATTAACCATCTGCTTTGTTTTAAATGCAGGCACCAAGTCAATGGAAAGCTGGGGCGGGAAAGGAGAAGGCTCTGTCGCAGCCTCCCGTCACCCCAGCTGGGATGAAGAAGATGATGGTGGTGGAGGGGTCTGGAATAGCACTGGCTCTCAGGGAAGCAGCTCCTCCTTCACGTCAGGAGGCTGGGGACAGACTCATGGAGGAAAGAGAGGCAATGTCAAGGTAGGGGAAAAAAGGTTCTAGGACAGGGGTGCTCAATGCGTCGATCGCGATCTACCGGTCGATCGCGAAGATAATGTGGGTAGATCGCATGGCATTAAGAAAAAATCCAATCCAATCCAATCAGTGCAGACCGGAAGCTGCACGCGCTATTCCAGAGCAATTTGCGAGTCTTTCCGCGGTTACCATGGAAACAGACAACAAGAAGCGGAGTGACTCATGCGCCAGTTGCCCAGTTTATTTCTACTAAACTTCAGAAAGGGTATAAAAATAAGTGAGGGAGCTGCAGTGCAAGTCATCAGAGTAAGGTAATGACAACAAATGTACACAGTTGTATTGTGAAATATGGGTTCATGCAGCTATGCAAAGCAGTTTTATAGTAAGTAAATCATTTTGACTTGGTCATTTTATAAGTAGCTCGCAAGCTGAAAAAGTGTGAGCACCCCTGTTCTAGGACAACCAAACAAGTTGACCCAATTAATTTAATTTGGACAAAGCCAGTAACAATATTACATTTTGACTTTTGCACTTTTCTAATTCCCCTTTTCTTTTTTTGATGAAAAATGTCTATATTTCTTTCCTAAAGAGTGGAGGTGGGGACAGTTGGATGAACCCAGTGTCGCGGCAGTTTTCAAACATGGGTCTACTGGTAAGATGTTTTTCACAAGAAATTAATATTCCTTAAAAAATAGAATAAATAAATAACTCCCAGTAAAAATTATGTGTTTTTGATAATGAATTATATCAGCCTATCAAGTGTAACTGTCATATAAACAAATTTGAGGCCACTAAATTACTGTTTTTCTCAGGGTGATGACCCCAGTGTTGACAAAAAGATGGAAGGAGACAAGAGAGGTATGGCGGACTATAATGGAGAGATGCGAAGGGGTGGAAGAGGTGGAGGAGGTTACCGCATATCTAGTTCCAAAGATATGGGTCCTGTTGACATTGGACCCTATGGTGAAAAGGTACAAGTGTGTTTACAGTGCTACATATACAGAGCTTTCATTTTCAAAGTAAACTATTCTTTTGTATTATTTCAACTTTAATTATTATTTCAGCTATGATCAATATCTATTGCGATGGTTTTAAATTATTTGTCAAGTGTGGGTCTTGCTATCTTGGATATAAAACTATGTTATCAAAGCTGAAAATTGTTGTATGCTTTCTATTGTCTTCCAGATGGGTGGCCATGGAGTGTTTGTTGGCAGTGGTGGAGGGATGCCTCCACCTCGTGGGATGCACCAGCCTGGCATGCATCCAATGAACCCCTCCCAGGGGTTACGTGCTCAAGTGCCTCATCAGTTCCTGTCTGCTCAGGTCTGCTGGCTTTGTCTCTTGTGTTATTAGTAATAAAAAATGTTATATTTCGGAAAGATTGAGTGATTTTCAGCACTAACTGAATGTTGCCTATGGTGCTGACACTGCACATCATAAATAGTGAGCTAAGTGCAGTAAACACACATTGTTATTGCTATTCCTGTTATGTTAACTCAAAACAAACTGTTTGCTAGGCTTGCAAAGTTTTAAGTGGATTGATTTGGCTTGATTGCCTTGTGATCTGACAATAAATAAAAGTGTTTAGTTTTTAAGAAGTCATAACACCATACTGAGACATAATGAAATAATGTCAAACTTCATTTCCTGTGTACTGAATAGTTACTTTTAAATTGAATATTTTAAGCCCTTTCTTTTTCAGATTATTTGTAACATGGTCTAATTGTCACTTCCCTAATTCATGTGCCTTAGACAGCAATACAGTCTCAGTCATACAGCACTCAGACTTCACTAGATGTGGATTTGTAAGAAGTGGATGTTCAAAATGAAATTTTTCATATTCAATAGTTTTTGATCTGGCACACCTGTTACTAAGATTTCAGGGTGTCCAAGGATTTTCTTGATACTATGAATTTGAATTTGTTTTGTCATTCATATATTTGGAATTAATGGAGCTTGATAAATGCAGTGTCGGTGTTTCTCATGTTACTCCACCAGCACCAACATATAAAAAAAACTCTGACATGCAGGTGCCGGGTCCTATGCTGAAGCAGATGCCCTCGCCTGGTGGCAGTGTGGGTGGAGTAGTTGGAGGAGTTGGAGGTGTCGGTGGCGTTGGAAGTGTTGGAGGAGTAGGGGGTGTTGGTGGAGGAGTGTTCCCTCCTCAGATTTCCCCACAGCAGCTAGCAATGCTCAGCAACATTTACCCTCACATGCAGCAGTTCCATCTGGTATGTATCTAAATGTTAAAGGTTGACATATTCATTCATCACACTGAATAAACATTTTGTCTTCCTCTGTTTCATCTGATTTTGCATAACTCTGTATTAGCATGTCGCAAAATAAGTGGTGAATTGCAATAAATCCACCCAAGTAATGTGCTCCTGCTGTCTTAATAGAAATGCTGGCCTGTGTTTTCTTTGTTTTCCTCCATCTTTGACTGTTTCAATCGATCTCCACACAGGCTTGCCAGCTCCTGTTACAACAACAGCAACAGCAGCAACAACTTCTGCAGAACCAGAGGAAGTTCCCTCAGCCTCAGCCTCTCAGGCAGCAGCCAGACCCACAGCAAGTGAGCGTGGTCATATTCATGGTCATAAGAAAAGAAGGTCACACTCAGGACTTAGTCATTTTATGAGTTTGTTCATCAGTCAGTACAAAAAAAGTTAAGAGATTATATGTGGCTTTTGGATGTTATAAAGGTCATGTTGTTTGATGCACCATCATTTGTTGCCAGCTATTGGTTTGAACTGGTAAATAAACAGTAGGAAATCAGACAATGCCAGACTTTGGTACTTGCTTGATGTGACTTTACTTTACCTCAGTCATGTAAACTATAGCCTGTAAAACACAATATGTTGGTTAAAAGGTGTTCAGAATATTGAATGTTAATTGTATCTCAGGTGGTTTATTTTCTTGAATCTTGTCCCCCTCAGCTGGCAAGGATTATGGCTATTCTGCAGCAGCAGAGACAGCATCAGCAGGGTGGAGTTGGAGGAGCAGCAGGAGGAGGGGGCTCCAAACTTTCCCCCTCACATCTGGGAGGAGGTCTAACCAAACAGCCCATGGTAGACCCCCTTTCACATCCCGGAATGGGGGGACCCTTATCAGACCTTCATGCCAAAACACAAGGGATGTACTCTGGTAAGTCCAAGGAAAAACATATGTTCCTTAGGTGCAATTAAGTCAGCCAAATGGGTAACTAAATAATACTGGTAAGGAGGGGGTTAAGTTTTGTGTTCACTTTGAGCTCCTTATTTATTTAATATTCTTTTTGTTTATTTTAAAATTGTTAGATGGCCAAAATTGCATTGTAGAATGATACCTTAGTGAACATGAGATCAGCAAATCAGTTTTTTTTAGTTACAGGTTTTTAAAGATATCTTGCTAAAGGAGAGCCATGACTGTAAGATAATGTTATTTTGGGGGCCTTGCACTGAAAAATGTGCAAAACCCTGCCCTGCAGTAATAGTCAACGGCCCTGCCCACCTGCAGTAACAGACTCTATGTGTCCTGTCACTAATCTGTGCAGTTGAGCCTACACTAAACCATTAAGTTACTGATACCTAGATTTAACTACACATACAGAGGTTATCTGTGTAATCATTATTGCTATAGCAACAATCCTCCTTATGAAATACCCCCCCAGTACTTAGTGCAGTCCTAATGATAGTAAACACACACACTGTTTTGAACTGAACATTAGTCAAATGTAGTGTTTCTCTAACTGTTGGAATCTTTCCTCATGTTAGGGCTCGCTGCAGGTGGTAATCTGTCAGCACTGGAGCTCAGTCCAATGATGGGAGGGATGAAAGACACAGGAGGACAGCAGTCTCGCTTCAAATGGATGATGGAGGGACATTCTCCAGCTCCATCTCCTCCAGACACAACCCTTCACAAAAACGGTGGGTTAACAGATGGTTTTTATGGGCAACATTGACACTTTGGGAAAGCACAACTGCCAGGTTGTTGTCAATCTGGTTTCAACAGTGTTGGTAATCACCTTCTTTTACAGTGTATCTGTGTTACCCGTTGCGAATCAAAGTGATATATCAGACATACATCTGTCCATCTGTTTTGCCTTATTTCGCTTTTATATGCTGCTCAATAGGCCCTTTACCCAGTGCTATAAAGGTGAGAGGAGGATCTCCTTACTCCCACTATGAAATGCTGGGCAGTGATGGTTTGGTGATGCCCCCTCAAGGCTCTTCAGACAACTGGCACCGGACCCCAGGTAGTAAAATGGGGAACAAACCTGCCACATCCAGCTGGCCTCCTGGTGAGTGTCACTCTCTCTCTGTTACAAGGCATTGCAGAGCTACAGAACAGTAGATGTGTCAACCCTTTCAATGTTAATGTGTGAGCAGGCATACAGACTCAGTGTTGTAGACATTTAACCATAATAAAGAAAATAAAACTTTTAAATATATATTCATTGCTTTCATTTATACAGTTATCTAATATGTATAATTAGAAAATGTCTTAGTCAAATTGTCCCAAATCCACAAAAATAATTGCTGCAGCAATAACATGATTTTGGTTATGGTGTTTTAATGATTGTAACATAGTAATGGTAACAAGAGATATCCTTTTAATCAAGCAGAGTTTCAGCCTGGTGTGCCCTGGAAGGGAATACAGAATAGTGGAGACCCAGAGTCTGACCCCTACATGACCCCTGGTAGTGTTCTTGGCTCCCCAGGACCCCCGAGCCTTAACGACTCTGACCACCAGTTACTGCGAGACAACATAGGTATTTATATTTGTCAAATATCTTGATGATTATAGCTATCTGTTGTAGCATTGGAATTTAAAATATCACATAGAAAAAATTGCACATTTTCATTAGATGAACTTAAGCCACAGTGCACTGAGTGTACTAAACCTGGTCCCTTATCGGGTGCAGATCCAAGTTACCAAGCATTGCCAGGTGAATGAATTTTTGCAGTTTGAACTTATCATGTATATATAAAAATGATGTGTCACGGACAGTTTCCTGATTGTAGTTTTCACTTGTAGGCTTTTATAATGTCCCAGTCAGGAGCTGGGTCATTCACATGTGACACCTAGTGGTAAAAACTGTGCATTTGGTCCAGATTTATTTTTAACTGATCAGAAAATTACATTTCCAATTCTTAGTAAATCATATCTCTAGTCCAGTTATGGCATAGTTGGCCTATCTGTTCATTACAGGATGGGTTTCTTTCAAATAACTATTATTGTTTTGCAGGGCCAAACCCCACCCTAAACACCTCGCTGCCTTCACCTGGTGCCTGGCCCTACAGTGCCTCTGACAGTCCCCTTAGCAATGCACACAGCACAGGTACTTGATTTCTTTTTTGTCTGATTTTCTGATTTGTTTATTTCTCTTTACATATGACTTTTGAATTTCTTTTAATCTTGTTATTACAGCAGTTGTTTTTCATTTCTTTGTTTCTGTTGTTATAATTGTGTTATGTAACCTGGTGTACAAGTCAGGCCTTTTCTACAAAATGCCAGAGTAGTTGCACTGTGTTCTGTCACCTCCCATTTCTGTGGTTTGTTTCTCAAAACTTTTCCCCCTCTTTCTTCCACCTCCCCATTTCCTCTTTAGCAAAGTACTCAGAGTACAAGCCCAGCTGGCCTCCAGAGCCCATCGGACAAAACAAGTTGTGGAAGACCAATCGCAACAGCTCACAGCTGCCACGCCCCCCACCTGGCTTAACCAATCAGAAGCAGGGCTCGCCCTCCCCATGGGGTAGTGGAGCCCCACGGTTGGCACGGAGCTGGGGAGGGGGTGGGATTAATCAAGAGTCAAGATTTGGGCCAGGTGCTGTTTATAAGGAAATTGTTTTATAACCCACTGTAACTTAATGACAGCTGTATATCACACAGAGGAAAATGTTGTTGACATTTACAGGATGACTTAGGTCTTTCCACAGTATCATTAAACCAACCATGATAAAAGTCTTTTGATATCTTGATAATTCAAGGCACAATCCTAATTTATGTCATCAAGTATGGCATATTCTGTTTCATCCTCATCTTCTCTGTCTCTTCTCTCTATACTTTTTCTTTGTAGGCTCAGCTTGGAGCGATGGTGTTGCCTCCAGAGGCAGCTGCTGGTTGCTGCTGAGCAACCTGACCCCTCAGGTAAGGAGTGAGAAAACAATGGAGTAACAGGTTAAAAAAATGGAAAACTATACAAAGTGAATTGTTAACTAAATGGACAATTTTCAGCTTTGAAATTTATTACAATTAACTATGCACTCAACAGCAATTATGTTGTCTGTAAACTTAGTGTACAGAGACAAGGAAAGATGTAATGGGGGAAAGCTGTGCAAGTAATATGGAATTTTAAGATTTCTCATAAACCAAAGTAGAAATAGTCACAGTTGTACAGTAAAACTGATGCCCAGACAAATTGTCAGGTATGACTTCAAAAGCATTAAATGGTTATGCTCATTCATCTGTATTCCCTTTCAGCTCTGTCTTATGCAAATTAGACAGAATGATGCATGGCCTAGCTGTAATTGGATTGTGAGGTTGGATGAGCCATTTAATCAGTTAGGGTTTACTCAAAAGACACTGGCATGACACTGCCCAGGAAAAAGCGTTGGATTTAAAATGTTTAGTTGGAAGTCAAGGTTTTTGCCTGTAGTCTTTTTTTTAATCCATTTTGGTACTCTTGCTCAAAGGCTTTCACAACTTTGTTATTCTATTGTCGGTGTCAGTGAGTTATAAAACAATGAAAGGTGTAAGGTCTTACTACATAACTTAATAATACATGGTTCCTCATACACACATAACCACTGTTGTATAACCTCCCAGAGTTTCTGTCCTGTCTCTGGCCTAACAATTAATGATGTAGGATTGTGGACCATTATTGTTGCATTGACACACACACACACACACTCTTTAACTCTTGCCTTTTATACTTCCCTCTCTGTAGATTGATGGCTCCACACTGAGGACTATCTGCATGCAGCATGGTCCCCTGCTGACTTTCCATCTCGGCCTCACCCAGGGCAGCGCTCTGATTCGTTACAGTAGCCGGCAGGAAGCAGCCAAGGCCCAGAGTGCACTGCACATGTAAGTTAACCCATAACCAGACAAATGCACTAATATTTAACAAATTTACTTCTGTTGATCTAAAGAGCCTTGTTTTATAACTCCTTCTCAGGTGTGTTCTGGGCAACACCACGATCCTGGCGGAGTTTGTGAGTGAGGAAGAAGTCGCTCGCTATTTTGCACATTCCCAGGCAGGAGGGGCAGAGGGAGCCAGTTCAGGAGGGGCGGCCACTGGTGGGACGCAGGGTTCATCTGGAACAGGCACGGCTGTGGCAACCAGTGGAGGTAGCTCCCCTGGGAATGAGCGGGCACCAGCGGGCACAACTTCCAGTGGAAATGGAAATGGCGGTGGAGGAGCAGATAGTGGAGCAGCAGTTCTAGGTAGTGTGAGGCCCTCAGGCTCTGCCTGGCAGAGTCTCGACGGTACAGGCAGTTCTTCAGAAAACTCGGCAGGCCAAGGACCCGGGCTGGGGATATTTTCCCAATGGAGTACCAATGGTGCAGGGGAGGCGGGAGGTGTTGGTGGAGTAGAGTCTGGGAGGTCTGGGCTCTGGGGTGGCATGACTACAGGATACCCCAGCAGCAGCCTGTGGGGGGCACCACAAATGGAGGAAAGGCACCAAATGGACAGCCCGGCAGCATTGTTGCCTGGCGACCTATTGGGGGGAGGAGCTGATTCAATCTGATGAGCTCCCTTCATTTATATGAGCAGGTTTGGACAAACTGATACAACATACACTGGGATACATATGTACTTACTATAGCACACACACGCATACAAACACAAACACATTTACATGGTATGCATATTAATGTAACACACATTTACACTCATGCATACTTGTACATTGTATGCATTAAATGTGCACACAAAGCAGAAATGTGAGACATGCTTACACACATTCTCGTGGCCAGACTTAAGCTATTATCTAAACAAATGCAGGGACTGTTAGATGTGTATACAGCCTTTTTCCACAGATGAAGATTTCAACTGCTTAGACTTGAAACCTGAACTAGAATGAAAAGTCAGTTGGTCTGAAAGACTTGACTGGATTGCAATGTGCTTAGTAAATAGGGGACTTTTCAACAGATTTACATACACATGCACACACCAAATACAGACAAGCCTTCAGACAGATGGGCACTGTAAACAGCATTACCTTCATCGTATAAGAGAACTTAAAACTACTACATGATGTGAGGTTTAAGTGCAGTTTGTATTCAAGTCCCCTTAAAAACGGGGGCCGAATACACATGCAAACAGCTCTGATTGAGAACAGAACTGTATCTTACTGTGTATGTTAAGTTAGTTTTTTTTGTTTGTATGTATGGTTTTAATTTTTGAACAGTGAAAATATTGAAAAATGTCATTGTTCTGTTTTCAAAATGCTGACCTCCTACTGTTGTATCTCACGCACTCTTTCTCTGTTATTCTCTCTTGAACATGTTTGTTACTGTTGCAGTGATAAATGTTAAATTGCTGGCAGTTTGAGGCTATGTTGCATTTCTCCATGTGTCTATACTGTGCGCAGTATCATACACACTATATGGACATGAGTATGAGTGGGATTGAGACCAAGTAAATTAAACCACCACAGTTGTTGTGTGTTTGTGTGAATGTGAGGATAATGTGTGTGTGATTGTTACTGCCTGTCAAAATGTGGGCAAGGCTGCTTACTATACAGAAGGTCTATACAAAAATGTTTTGAGTGCATTCGGTATACTGCTGACTGTGTGTTAAGAAATTTTGGCACTAATGCTTTTTTTCCTCTTATTTGAAGTTTGGGTTTGTTTTTTTCGTTTGTTTTTTAGCAGACTTGTGTTTTTTTTATTGTCCGACCTGCAATAATAATAAAAAAAGAACATTTTAATGACACAAAGAGCTGAAGGCACATGCGTTGAGAAAATGGACATGCCAAATCTTATCAAACTGTGTGGAGTGGGAGGGAGGGGTGGGAGGGTTGTTTACAGATGCAGAGTAAGAGTTACCGTACGTTTTTAATGTTCTGTTGTTGTGTATTCGTTTTAAATTAAGACAGGCTTTAACACTCCTGTTCAGTGTTTTCGTTATGAGATTTTACAAAGGAAAAATTTATTTAAACAAATGAGAACAAGATTAATAAAGATGAAAGTATTGGCTTCTAAATGGGTCCTTGTGTTTACTTTTGTGATGTATTTCGTGTGTGAATCTAGGTTTCTGGATGCAGGTTGGAAGCAGTTGGAAGTTAAAGTTTTTTAAAAATGGTATGTAAACAGTAGTTACAAAGTAACTCAATACCCTATAATGCAAATTTGAGCACTAACTGTATTACGATGTATGGTGACCATGATAGAAATATTTTGTTCTTTTTACAATGATAGTTTTACAACAAAATTACATCAATTACATCAGCCTATGAGCTGTTTATTGCAGGGCAGCAGAAAAACAAGCCAGCATGTCCATCTGTCACCCTCTCATTACCCTTCACACACCAATCCTATTTAACAAACACGTCATCCAACAGTAAGCCAATGCTTACTGTATGAAATTATTTGCCTCCTCTGATGAAGCATTTGGATATGGTTGTCCTAAGTGGATATAGGGTTGCACCAACACGTTATAATCGACCACCTTTTTCCCATGGATGTAAGCCCAGGGTCTAAAATATTTAGATTTATGTCGTAAAAAGACTTGATAACCAGGACAAGCCCACCGTACATAGCTTCTATGTGTAGAATATCAGTCACCCCTCGATGCGACTGACAAGTTTTAGATACGGATATGTTCATCCACCGAGTGAAAACTGTTGCTTGCCAGGATATCATCTTTCTTGGTAGGTATCAAGTAGTAGATACACTTAATTGATCACTGAAAAGAATACACATGTAAATTGAATTCGCTGACATTATGACGTGTTGTGATCGTTCATAAACACAACGCAGACACAACATGGACTGAACTCACTTTTCGATCAGCACTGTGACTCAAGTGAGAGAACAGAATTGGAGGAAATTATCGGTGACTGGTCACATTTAAAGGAAGAAGGACCTACGTGTGACGTTGTTTTCCTTTAACTACCGTGCCCTGACATCCACAGAATGACATCATCGACGTTCTGTGAACGGGCGCGTTGTTAAGTAACGAGAGGGGGAGACAGACTCGAGTGGAGAACGGCCGCTCGTGCTGCTGGAGCAAGAACTACCAACAGGGAGTGCAACCGACGACAGACCTTAGAGCTGGGGGAATGAGAGCCACCAGAATCCGCTCCCATCCTCCTCTACCCAGGCTTCTGTCCGACTGACAACCATCGGATCAGAACCTCCACCGAACTAGCTCTCGGACGAACCCAATATCGGGTGAGTGGTGGGTCGAGGAACCAGAGAAATCAAGGGGGAAAAGGGACCTGATTCGGCCGAATCAGAGTCTAGTATTCACGGCTTAGAGGAGAGGGGGAGGGGGCGAGTTGTAGGGATGGCTATCAACACAGGCTAGTCTAGTGTATAAATGGGTGCGGTTTTAAGTAGACAAATGTAGCCAAGTGTCATTTTATGTATATATGCATACGCTCACAGCCTCTTTGCTTTTAAAAAATATTCATGGTCCAATATGTAGCCAATTACAATTTCGTTTAACGTTACGTATTTCTACTAACGTTAGCTTACTCTTAGCCTTAGCAGCTAACAGTAATTCATAACTGCATTCGGCTGATATTTCTACCCAAAACGTGTGAAAATTTTACAGGCTTACGGGTGTTTTCAAAAATAATATCGTTTCGTAGAATTTTGAAATATTTTAGATTGCAGTACAGCAAATATGTAGTCCTTGTAGTGTAAACCACGTACGTACGACTTACTCATCAAATTGCAACCAGGAAAAAGCAGCTAGCTTGACATTTTCCATAACCGATAAAAAATGATTGAAATACTAGTTTATTGTTTTCCAAGTATAAGGTAATGCAATACTTATATTAAGTGTCGAGTCTGTAACACAAGAGCTGATTGAGGAGTGACAGCTGCCTATGAAAAGCACAGCAGTGCTCTACCCTTAAATGTGAGTGAAATTTCCCGTCTTGGGTCTCTGACTCTTGTATTGTGTTCTAACAGGACTTATTTTGACACATTCATATAGGGCGCTCTCTACATAAGTTGATCTAGGCGCGTTTTGTTGGGAAATGTTGAATCGTTTTACTTTTAATATTCAGGTGATTAAAATTACATACAGATGGTTTAACCAAAGTATACCATATCCTTTTAACATCCTGCCACAAAGGCTTCCTTTGAACAGTGAAAATAATTGTGGTATTTAAACCAAGCAATTGTCCTGTGGACTAATACTATCACAACAACCCACTATGCATTTTAGGGTGCAGCTAGGCTAATACCCTTTGCTACAAATCACACAAGCCATCTTTGAAGTGTCAAATGAGGCATTTTTGCTAAGTTTTCACCAGACATATATTTGTAATACCAAGGCCCTGTTTGCTCTGCGTTTTAAGAATAAACATCAAGGGTATATGCAAATGATAACCATATGGAAACTGTGCATTTTGAAATTGTGTGTCACTGGTCCTGCACTAGGTAATTAATCAATGCCATTTACTGTGTAACCTTGTGATCAATGTTGCTCCCTAAATTATGTCCCTGACTACAACTAATGAGACACCCTCTTGGTCTAATAAACCTAACCATTTATTAACCTGCGTTTATCTGCCCGCATCAGATTTGCTATAACAGGCTGTCCTGTCTGCAGCAAGGTTTACAAGGAGGTCTATGGACCTAGGCCTGCACATCTTTCAATATGTTGTTTCAGTTGACATTTTCCTCTTGAGTGGAATGGTACAATGCAAGTTGTTTCTAAATTTGAATGCTATAACAAGGCTCAGATGATCCAAGATGATAGTATGTAAGCGGCCATCACTGTTAAAGTGATACTTCAACAGAGCCAGTGTCAGCAGGCTTTCTACTGAATTTCTCTGCTTACAATCAGAGCAGAGTAACTTTTGGGACAATTATGTTAAAAGTAGCTCTGGGTGGAAGCAGACAGAATGCAGAGGACTGGTCCTGCAGAATTGATGACTCTGCTGATTGCTTGAGTTGGCATTTCCCAGAATCTGGGGTTAACTGAAAATGCTTTGTTTTGCTTTTTTCTCAACTTGTCATGATTTTACTATTTGTGCTGCAATGGGAAATATGGGTTGAGATACAAATCCATCAGATGATATATTCTATTTCATATATTACTTTAAATTACTAATAGAGCATGAGTGGAAGGGCTATTTGAAGATGATGTGCTACATTGAGACAAGCTATAAATTGCACTTCTTTTGTTAACATATTGACCCAATTGGTGAGAGCATATTTCTTTGCATGCGCTGATGGCAAGCAATAGCTTCCGTGGTTAAACATTAAGTCAGTGCTAGGTGGCAAAATCTGAAGTTCCTCAACTGGCCACTTGAAGCTGGCTCAAATTTCTTGGCTTAGTTCAACTGAGATCCTTGTACTAAAATATCTAACTCAATAGCAGAGAGAAAATTATTTACCACCTTGTACAAAACACAGTTTTGGTCTCTATAACTTATTTCCCCCATTTATTATGAATTTGCAGCAATTTTTTTGTATAACTTATATCAAGGCTTAAAGTTTTGCATAATGAAAGCAGTCTCCACTTTTAGTGACAGCAGCTGCTAGCCATCTGCCAGGTATAAGACAGTCAATGGTAGCTATGCATATCCTCCACAGCTCCACCCTTCTGTCCAAATATGGTCACTTCTGATCCCCCAAAAAAACAAGATGGCGACTGTCATAAAACCAAACTCAAGCTAAACCCAAAAGAGTAGTCCACAAATTGGTGGGTGATGTCATGTTTACTAGTTATTGTACAGTTGATGATAAATTCACTTTACTGTCTGATGTCCATTGAACAGAATTGAGGGTTTTGACACAGATAAAGCCATGCAGTGCTCAGGGGCTGCAAATGCCTTCCCTTCCTTGGCAGTGCTGGTACAAAACAGTTGAGAGGTTAGTCTTGCTTTTGCAATGGCTGCACATTGTAGCGTGGTAGAGAGAATATTAAATAAATGATGATCATGCTCCGGCATCACGTGCAGTTCAGTTCAGAAGATGCACTTCATTTAACTTCATGTGGGCCAGTTCTTAGTGCTCATGCAGCTGTGGATTCTGGCAAACTACATTTATGCATAGCCCTCATTTTGCTGGATTTCTTTCTCTTTCCTTACTTAATTTTAACAATCTCACCTCCCAACACAAGTTGTGTATCTCTGGAGGTTAGACAGCTGTTTGCTGATCAACTAGCCCTGCTCAAGCAACATTCTTTCACAAACACGTGGGGTTTAGTGTGTCTCTGACTGACAGATCATCATGTGAGCAGCTGACTGACCCTTAACAGTATCATCCTTCATTCCACCGCTCAAAGTCAAGGAACTAGCCGCGTTATATCCAGTTGAGTTGTACTGTAGCTCATCCTGTAAGTAAGGATGAGGAAAAGCGGTGCAGCACCGATGAGCTAGTATGGTGCCATGTGCCCTTTGCTGTTTTTTGATCATCTCTATTTGCTCGTTGGTGGCAGTGATAACTCGCAACCATGGAGCTCAGAGTGGGGAACAAGTACCGGCTTGGACGAAAGATAGGGAGCGGCTCCTTTGGCGACATTTACCTTGGTAAGTAAACACACTAGACTTTCTTTCTTTTAACATTATATATTTTACTTTAAGGGGGTTATTTATTTTTTACACGTACATAAAAAATACCTACACACACAAAAATTAAAGAACTTGGATTTAGTCTGTGACGCCCTGATTTGGTCTAAATGAGGCCTTAAAACTGTGGTGGTATTTTTGCGTTTCCTCAGGTGCTAACATTGCCACTGGTGAGGAGGTAGCCATCAAGCTGGAATGTGTGAAGACCAAACACCCACAGCTACACATTGAAAGCAAGTTCTACAAGATGATGCAAGGAGGAGGTAAGGAGTGAATATAGCTTTGATACACTTGGCAAGATTTTTCAAACATTCCTTTTGAAATTTTTGTCCATGGCAATATTATAGATATTACAACCTTTCAAAGCCAGCTTGAGAGATGAACAAGACTCCTTAAAAGCATTTTCAAGAGATTGATTATCATGTGTAAGAATTACAAAGTTAACAGAAAGAGTTGTGCTCTACCCAAATATCATATGGAAAATATTATCAATTAAAGGGGTGGCAGTAATAATGCATTGAACTGGCTTTTATGCTAACTGTGTATGTGTTGTTTGTTTTAGTGGGCATTCCATCAATAAAGTGGTGTGGTGCAGAGGGAGACTACAACGTGATGGTAATGGAGCTGCTTGGTCCCAGTCTGGAGGACCTTTTCAACTTTTGCTCCCGGAAGTTCAGCTTAAAGACTGTCCTGCTTTTGGCAGACCAGATGGTATGACAAAAAATTTTATGTTTACCCAACCTGGGGGTATTTGAAAAAGGGTAGTTTTGCTTCTCCCTTCACTAAGGATCCCGCTATCAAACAATTCTGTTTGTGTAAAGGAATTCAGAGATGCTGCATTTGTGATCTCACCAGGTCATGTGCATGACGTTCTTGACTGTTTGCACAAACTATATATAATCTTTGCACATGATTCCCCTAAGGGTTCTCTAAGAACTGTAGATGTTTTGGTCTCCACTACAATTGTGCATCCAGTGTACTTAATTCTGGCCTCCTCTGGCCTAGTTATTACATTTCCTATTTCCTATCCTAGTTAGCCCTTTCAAGCACAACTTCTCATACCTTTTTGCTCTAACTGCTGGCAAAGTGTTGTATCAGTCCTTTTTGTTAGTATGGATGTTTGACTTGCCACTTATAGACTGGGGTCATCACATTTCAAGGCCCTTTGTTCATGTATCCTGTTGTCTTCCCTTATCCTCCTTTATGCCTTCCTTTGCTCATGGTGTAAATGTATTGTGTGAACCTACTACTGATTGGTGACAAAAACTTAATAAGAGAACACAGGAAAAGTGCTATTCTGACAGCATGTGAATCTCATAATGTGACCCTGTGGGGCCATGGATTCATGTCACCATGACACTTCCAAATGTTTTCCTGTCTCTGTACAAAAGTATTTTTATTTTTTGTGCTGTAGACCCTGACAGTCTTGTCACTCTTTGTCTTGTGAATCTTTTTTAGATCAGTCGTATTGAGTACATTCACTCCAAGAATTTCATCCATCGGGATGTTAAGCCTGACAACTTCCTAATGGGGCTTGGCAAGAAGGGTAACCTGGTGTACATCATTGACTTTGGTTTGGCCAAAAAGTACCGTGATGCCCGCACACATCAGCACATCCCTTACAGGGAGAACAAGAACCTGACTGGCACAGCACGCTATGCCTCCATCAACACACATCTTGGAATTGGTAAGGCTCTCTTGGAGCATAAACACAATCCTGATTTGCGTACCAGATTAGTTACTTGCTATGCACAACATCAGATTAGATCCTCGTTAGACAGCCCGCTGCTGGTCCATGATCTAGTTTTTCACACACATGATCCCAGACAGTTCTGTTACAGTCCCATGTAATGATGCTTGTTAGAAAGCCCCTTTTGCAGTTTCCAGGATTATGATTGTTTACATTCTTTGCATTACTGCCTAGGTGGAGCAGTTTAAGTGTCCACAGCAGACTGTTTAATTGAGCAAGATGCAAGGCATTCAGTCCAGTAAAATCCAGTTCTGTTATGCAACAGACCCATCTTGCCTCTTTTCCTAATAAAACTGAGTTGAAATGGAAAGAAAATGTAAACTTTGGAAACTGGTTCTTTGATTTTTGTACCAAAAAATATAGAGAATTTAACAAACTGTGCAATCTCATACCTTAGTGCCATACAAGGTGTCACAGAAAAAGTCACAGTTCATTGTGTTGATAAGAAAAATGATGTGGCCCTTGATGTGTGAATTATCAGGGCTCTCTTATGGTGACATCTCCTTCAAAATGAAATTCATTCCAAGCCAATATACTATATGTTAGATTTTCCCAGTCAACAGTTGTGTTTGTTGGTATCTTTTTAAATCAAGCAAATCCCAACTCAACATGTTTACATGTTTTGTCAGAATGCAACAGAAGTCTATAAATATTTTTGTAGTTTATTATTTGTGTTCTTTTTCTGGCAGGAAGCTGCCACTTCTAACTCCAAAAACAGTTGTTTTTCCTAATTAACTCCCCTGTCCCCCCTCTTCCACGGCATCATCTTTTTGTTTATACACACCTTATCGGATCATATGAAGGAAGTGAGGGCTCATGAAAAAGAAGGAGGAAATACCAATCGGGTTGGAAAACAGCCCTGTGTTGGTGTTGTCATTTCAGTTTAATGCTTTCTAGGACATTTTGCAAGGTTTTATTGGTCTTACAGTTTAAACACACTACCCATCTTGATGCCATGTACTGGTTGAGCATTTGTAGCGCAAACAAGAAGTTATTTGTTTAGATATAATTGACCTTTTTGGGACATAAGTTGCTTTGAATTTAAAGAACCACACTTAAAGGTGCTGTCTGAGTAAGAAGTGCAATGTGAGAACATTATTTTGTTGCATTTTCTGATTAGAGAAATCATTAAAATCCCCTCATGAAAAAATATTATGTAACTTTACCATTATTTTCCACACATGGGTCTCAGTAAGTCAAGAATATATGATAAAAAGATGAAATTCACTTATGTAGCAAACCTTTATCTGAGTTTTTCCAACTTAAGTCATGCAGTGCAAAAGAAATAAGTTTGACCAAGCTGAGACACCATCCCAATTTGAAGATGACTGTGTAGAAGCATATCTTTTAAAGTCCAAAAACTGAGAATTCTCCCCTTTGGTCCGATTGACTAAAAAGTATTTTGAATGACTTTTTTGTTTTGTTATGTTTTGTGGCACTACAATAGACAGCCCCCAACTTTCTCTCTTGTATACACTCCCTTGTTTTCTGTCCACAGAACAGTCCAGACGTGATGACCTAGAGTCTCTTGGGTACGTCCTCATGTACTTCAACCTTGGGTCCCTGCCCTGGCAGGGCCTCAAGGCAGCCACTAAGAGACAGAAGTATGAACGAATCAGTGAGAAGAAAATGTCTACACCCATCGAGGTTCTTTGCAAAGGATACCCCTGTAAGTAATGTCTGTGGTGCCTATTTTTATTTGGGCCACAACAGATCTGCAGCTGCAGTATTGGGTGGTCTCAGTATGGACTTAAAAACTGAAATCGCCCCATGCATTTTACCTCTGTGGCTGAAGCTCCACACTAATGTAGTGATTTTGTGTTGACTAAATATTACTGCTGTGTATATTCTAAGTTTGACATAAGTTTTGTTCTGCTTATTTATTTTCCTACAGCTGAATTCTCCACGTACCTGAATTTTTGCCGTTCACTCCGTTTTGATGACAAGCCAGACTACTCTTACCTACGACAGCTCTTCAGGAATCTTTTCCACCGTCAGGGTTTCTCCTATGATTATGTCTTTGACTGGAACATGCTCAAATTTGTAAGTTAACAGTCAGAATGCTGAAGCACAGTTTAAGCCTTTTGTAGTAGTCAGCTCAAATTGCTCTCAATAAGCAGATAATTATATTTATACCTGATAATTAATTTTCTTATTAATCTCTCATGCGTCGCCCGATTAACATTAATATATGTAAGGCCTGGATATTCAGTAATGAAATGGATAGCCCTGCCTTTTTTTCTTCTTTTTTTTTTTTTTACAAACCACAGCAGTGTGGCCTCAAACACTTTGTATATTATTGTACACAAAGAAAAACACACAAAAAAACACAACTATGTTTAATAGTGCTCTGGGTTGTAAACAAACCATGAAGTTAACGTTGCCCTGGTTCTCTCAATGAACAGCCAGTGGGCATCTTCCATAGATTTTGGATTATGAACACTCTAACAGGACTACTCATTTACCATAGGCAAATTATTTAAACAGTATTTTTATAGGAATAACTCCGTCCTAGTGCTTTAATCTATATGATCTTTATAAGAGATATCCACTGTACTGATGTTTGTTTTGGTGCCAAGCTACTTTTTATTACCAGAAAAAGTGTTAAAGTAGCTGATCTGATCTATTAGGGTGCCAGTCGGACAGCTGAGGATGGGGATCGGGAGAGAAGAACCGTAGATGAGAGGGATGAGCGGATTGGAGGAGCCCCCAGGGGGTCGGCTTCAAGGGGCCTACCCCCAGGTCCAAATCCAGGAGCAGCCAACAGAGTCAGGAATGGGCCAGAGCAGGCCATATCTAACCCTGCTTCAAGGGTACAGCAGTCTGGTGAGAGCACTGTTTAATTGCTTAAGTCTCAAATTCTGCTAATTGTCTTTTAACAACAGCATAGTGCTACACTGACAGTACAGCGTTGTTTTTTTGCTATCTGTATCAAATGTGATCAACTGACAGTTTTATTCCGAATTTCAGGGAACACGTCACCTCGTGCAATTTCTCGTGCAGAGAGGGAGAGGAAGGTGAGCATGCGGCTTCACCGTGGGGCTCCTGCCAACGTATCGTCCTCTGACCTCACAGCCCGTCATGACCAGTCAAGAATTTCCACATCACAGGTGAAAAAATATGACTCCTTCAGTCAGCCATGCGGCACTTGCTTAAATGCATTAATGAAAAAAAATAATTAATGCCAATGCTGTGTGTTAAAGTGAATGCCTCAAGAAACAATCCATGAGTAAAACATTTTACATTGAGCAGGACATCCAAAAAATGTTCA
The DNA here is from genome assembly GCA_029783725.1 of Acanthurus tractus. Taxonomy (NCBI): domain Eukaryota; kingdom Metazoa; phylum Chordata; class Actinopteri; order Acanthuriformes; family Acanthuridae; genus Acanthurus; species Acanthurus tractus. The sequence continues at coordinate 9,850,720 of JAQNCA010000011.1, forward strand.
AGTAAACTCCTGCTCCTTCAGCTGGTTATCTTTGAGTAACATGATTCAACTGTAGCTGTAAATTTGGCTGACAAAGTCTGGCTCAATTTAGATGTGGGTGATATGAACTGACTCAAAGGAGTGACAGTTACTACAACATTTTTGTTTACAATTGTTTACAGTATTGACTGAAGTATTCCATTTCAAGAAGATGTAATTTGGTGTGAAATGTGGTATAGATAATTGTAAACTATAACAGGCCCCTTTTTTACCCACAATTTATGTGTAGTAGGTGAGATGGTGAAAAAACATAAAACATCTTTTGCAGTAAAATCTAAACCAAAACATCAGCATCACAAAATATTTAATTTTTTGACATAGAAAAGGTGTATCATACAAGCTTCACAAAGAAGTATTTGTTGCATGACTATAACACTGTGCAAATATTGCAGTACCTATGATGTGTCGACACTGGAATCCAGCATATCGCTTTTGAAGCGAAAATCAATTGCATGACTTTTATGGTCAGCTACTAAGATAACACTTTTGTACAGCAAGTAACAGAAGTCATATAGCAGAGTTGTCACAGTGAAAAAGTTAGCAGAGTTATCTAGTTACTAGAGTTATCTAGTGTTGTTTTTGTATGAATGACAGTCAATATCATGACAGTCAGGCTCCTTGTTTATGGATCTGTGTCATGTTGCCCCCGATAGGATGTGATCTGGTTCAGCATGCTGTAATAATCATGCATTGTGTGTGCGCCTGCCTTTGCAAGAGAGAGATAAAGAGGGATCTAGACTGCTCACTCCTCTTCTGAATCTTGTTTTTGTCTCTCCTGTAGGTCAGCGTGCCATTTGAGCACATGGGAAAATAGAATTCTTTTGGCTCTGCATGCACATGAAACTGACAGGTAAGGTCTAATTTCCGTCATATATTTATATGCAGACTGCAGAAACACACTGAGTACACTCACTAGTACATATCCTCTCAAATAACCATTCCTCCATTTTTTTTTTGTTGCAGGGCTGCAAAGTATGTTCATCGCTCCAGATTCTTTTATTTTTACTTTTACCATGTCTTACGAAAAGATGATTGCCAATGGGCACATGGATCTTTGGAAAAGGACTTTTTTTTTTTCAAGGATCCAGGAAAGTCACGAGTTTCCAACATGCACTCTTTCTTGAACCCTTATTGCTGAACCATGGACCACCACCATTAATAAAACAGAAAAAAAAAAAAAAGAATGACAGTTCCGTACCATTGTCACTCCATAGTTGCTCATACCTTCTCCACTCCCTCAACAGTCCCTCAGTACCTTCTGTCCGACAAATGTGAAGAACCTTGGTATCAAAGAAGCAACAAGGTATCAGGGACACACGCATGTTTCTTGTCAAAGGTCAACTTTGTGACTGGGCTTAGTAAAATTTTGTTGCTTTCAGTTTTAATAGCACAAAAAAACTTTTTTTGTGAATGTCGCCTCTTTTATCTTACATGAGGACGTCTTAGATTGGAGCTTGATATGAGTTTCCTTTCTTTGCATTTTTGAGAGAATTAACTGCTGAAAGATGAGGAAATGTGTAGAGTTAGGTGAGAAGGTAGTGTACAAAAAGAGAGGTCACTTTCAAAAGGATAAGTAAGTGATGGTTAGTTGTTTTTAGGGTAGGTTTCTGGTGAATTAGCAATTGGTTCTTGCTCACCCTTCATCCATGTTTTGATGATTTACTGTCCCTTATGACTCTGCCACCAAAATCTCCAGCACCCCTTTTTTTTTATTTCGCCTGTTTTGACTTGCGTGTTTTCTTTGGTTTTAAACGTGAGAGGGTAAGGTGAAGAATGAGCATAGATATTGCAAAGACCTATTCAAAGTCTTGAGGGAAAGCTCCTCAGGAAATTCTCAGCGCATTTGACCAGAGACCATAGCTGCCCATTTTGGCTAACAAATAGTGGCTGCAATTTTTATGATAGTTCTTAATGTTACCTTTTTTATTCTTTTGTTATTGGAAGTCATAGGGGAGTGGGCAGGCTCTGTTAGGGATGACTCTTAAGGGGATGGGACATCCAGTGATTTTTTTTTTTTTTTAATGTTTACTTCACTGTAAATATTTTTTTTAAATTTTGATTTAAAGCCAAAATGTGGTTATTTGTTTTAAGGTGTACGGTAGAAAAATGCATACTAATGATAAATTGGAGCTGGGTTCAGAATTTTAGGTATTTAAAGTACTAAATTGTGGCATTGGCTATTGTTACTCTGCCAGCTGGGTCATCCAACATTGTATGTGTGTTTGTGTGTGTGTGTGCGCGCAACATGCACGAATGCAGTGACTCCCTGCTAAGAATACAAGATTCATTTTGTCTTTGAAAGCAGATTGTTGTTTTTATCTCTGTTCTTTGCTATTTATGTTGATGTGTTTGTTTCTGTCCTATATTCTTATTTCTACTTTTTTCCTCTTCCCGTAACTTATTAGAAGTAGCTTGTTTATTCAGGTTTATTTCGCTCGTCCCTTTTGTTCTTTTTTTCTTATACTTCAAAAGTTGTCCACTTCATATCATACATAGGGCTTTCAATATTTCTTCTGCAAAAATGATATTCTAATAGTTTGATGTCACCTTTGGATTTTAACCTCCAGCAACCTTGATGATGTCATTCAAAGGAAAACAACTGATGCAATTGCAGGGATGTGTAAATAGCAGTGTACTGTGTGTGTAATTACCTTTGTACAGGCCACTATGACCCAGTGGTATTGTAACTGTTGGGTTGGGAATGGTATAGAAGAGGTTAAGGTGGTGGGGATTTCACTTTATGTATTGTGTACTGATATCTTGTACAGTTCTTTAACACACTTTATTTACAACAGTATTTGTGTATATTTTATGAAGTAATAAAAATAAAAAAACGTTGCTCACAACTTTTTGCGACCTTTCTTACTTATCCTTCTCGTAGGTGGTGTGTTTTCTTATAATTTGTTACTTTTTTACACACTCGTTATAATTGCAGTGCGGTCGAGCCAAAAAAAGTTACATCATATCCAACGGCAAAAGACCCAAAGTGAGAAGTGAAAGACGAGACCACGCATGCGCCGAGAGAAGAGTTTATGCTGGCAGCTGCTTTTGGTACAGTCAACTGCCGATGATGATGTGGATGAAATAACGGTGTTCAGTTCATCAGCTTTGGATAGCAAATGGCAAGATACAAGTTTTTCTTAATGGACTTTATAATGACTTGATTTAGCGTGTCGCTTTTTATAAGCGCATTGTTTGCTTGCTGTGTTTTGACTTTGCGAGAAACAACAGCAGGCTAGCGCAAGGCTAGGAAGGCTGGCTAACGTTAGCTAGCAGCGGTCGGCGTAGTTAATGCTCAGCTGCCGACTCTTGTTTTTGACAAAAGAAGAGCAAGTTCCCGGGCTTTAAAACAGTAATGCAGCGATAAGATTCCCAAGATGAATGTCGTCTAAATGTTAGCGCTTGGCCAATTGACTTTTTCCACTCTAAAGGATTTTTAAACGACTTGAGATGAGCTAAAGTGATGCTGTGATTCAAATCAGCGCAGATCAAACAACTGCAGAGGAGGTAAGCCAAGCAGCAGGATGGAGTCATGAGCTAACGTAACCATTTTTCACTTAGGTGTTTTTTTTCCTGAGGTCGCAGTCGATTTGATTATATAATGATTACAATCGCAGTACTAAGGTAACTCTTGCCTGCGATGGATTTTAATTAAATATGTGACCCTTTCTCTAAAATACATCATGGCAATGTGCATTTTGTTATAAAAGCTGAATTCCACTTCCTCGTTCTGTGAGGGGTTTGCTCTAGTTGTGGTCACTGCTAAGTAGCCTTGTAATCTTCAGTTCCTCTGATTGAATACCGCCTCAATGGCCGGATGCTTCACAGTATGTTTCAGACAGCTCTCCTAGCCTTAGGTCTTATGATGGCCTGTCACAAAGACTGCTGATTCGATTGAGGTCAAAGTACAATACATGTTTTGAAGCCTACCCACGGGGGCAGTCAGCAGGATTGATGAGTTGCCTCTCTCTCTTATATGTGGCCCACTGGGAAGCATCGAGTTTGTTGTCGCTGGTGCTTGTATAGACTAAACTTAGTCCTCATCCTGTAGTCTCCTAAATTCGTTTTTTCAATTATATTTAGAGCGTTATATTTATACATAGTAAATAAATAAGTAGAGCATTTTTCGGATTGCTAGGCTTATTTCTAGGAAAACAGATAATAAGTGTTAAGGCCTTTCCCCTAAATCAGTACAGCATTAATTGCATCTGTAATTACACTGAATTTAAGTTTTCAGAAAGTTTTCTAGATGTTTATCACATAGAAAGCCATTATTGACTTTAATAGATAAGCTGAGAATATCTACTGCAAATCACTAAACAAGACAATCTCCAGTACATATTTAAAATACACAAGATCACATAACACTTGGTAAAGACTGAAATATGTCCCAGCTCATATATACACTAAAAAACAAAATAGTTAATAAAAATAAAAAAACAAAATAATTTGCACTCTAGTTTAGTGTTTCTGATATTTTTTTCAAATGTATCCACATATGCAAAAGGTTCAGTCATCTGAGTTTTCCCTTATTGATTCCCTCTCAGTTTCTTTTTCTTATTGTTAACATTTTCTAGTGTATGTGGCTAGCTGATCTGTTCTGCATTGCCACTTGCTGATTGAGGCTTTGGCAGGCAGCATGAGTCATCCATGACCACATCGAGCACCAACCTATATTTAGCTGGTGCTCAGGGGAGTTTGAAAGTCATTGTGAAATTAGTTTTCATTGTGAATGATTAGATTATTGCCTTCCAGGAATCACTGACGTAGTTGGCGACATGACAATACTCAGAGATTTACAATGATTTGATCATTAGGGTGGTGGCTCCATTATGGTGGTGGTACTTGAACTCCATAACTCCATAAAAGAGCCCTAAAGATTAAAGGAGACTGTGGTTGTGAGGTACTAGATCCTCGCACTAACTCTCTCGCACTAGACTTGCATTCAGTGGGGACTGTTGGCACTTTTTAAAAGCAGCCGAAGACCTGTTTGTATAGATTTATCTTAATCTACATTTACTCCTGACTGCCTGTTTTCAGCTGGCTCTCTGCTTACAGTGTATCAGCTCTTGCTCCCTTTTGATTTTTTTTCCCATCTTTCTTCTTTTTGTTTGTGTTGCAACCTTAGTACAGACCCAACACAGACACTTCAGTAGGTTTGGACTGTGCCATGCTGCACAGTAGGCTTAGTTTGTTGACTCAACAATGGGAGAAAAGGTACACCCGACTCTGACCCAACAATATCATCTTTTCCAACTATTGAGTTTGGGGATAAGATGTGATTGTGATCTGGTTTTACCCGTTTCAGTTATGTGTCGAGACTCTTTCTTATTGCAGTTTACTCATTCTTAATTTTGGTGCTGATTTATGGAGAAGTGTTCCATTACTCAAAAATAATATGTTCATGTTGTATGTTTGTCCTTGTCTTAGTGAAGAGCATATAAAAAGAAAGGAGAAAAACTGGGTCAGCAGCCCTCAGCTCAATGCTGTCACACTGATTCACGGTGTTTGAGTAATTCAGCCCCTCACCCCAGTGTGTTGGCCTACGTGATTTTTACACTCCTCACCTACCGACCTTATATCTCCTCTTTTTCTCCCTCTGTTTTGATCTTGCTTCATTTGTCTATGCCATGGGTTCCCAAACATTTTTCAGATCAAAACCCAAAGAGAAATTTGCAGAGTGTAATGCTCAGCTTTTCAGCATCTCATATTACATGTACATGCAATTTTGTATGTCTCTTTTGTATGGGATGTGCTTAGCATCTGAGCTTTGCATACCAGCTTAGCAAACATTCAAACAAAAAAAGATCTTATTTCAATTATTTAAACCTGAAAATGTGGTTTTATGACCTTTTCTAAAGGTAAGGCAAACACACACAATCTCTTTTACTCTGTTGATCTGTGCAGTGCCCTTCTTTGTTTTGCTGTATGTTTTTTGCTCTTTTTCTCATTCTTAAATATGTATATTTCAGCTTGTGATTCTGATCTTAGACTGTGGCCTGATGCGATTTTACTCAGGGAATGTGGCATTGGGTTGTGCAGTCAGCTGTTGCTCACCATAGGCTACTACTTACTTTGAATATATATGTTGAATATTTTTGTATTGTATAAAGAGTATCTTAATTGATGAAGTCTAATCTAAACTCATTTTTTATCAGATGAGTCGGCTTTGGCAGCGAGACGTGACCCTGTCAGAAAGGTTGGGAAATGACTCTCCCGTTGACTTCGCTGCAGTGCCCCCAGCCACTGTGGCCCCTCAAGGATCCAACACTTCTTGGATACCAGAGGCCCCGGTGGTCACACAGGAACAGCCAACTTTCCTCATGACCTCCACTGCCCAAACTATCTCGGGTTTTTTTGTTTGGACAGCTCTATTGATCACATGTCACCAGGTAAGGAGAGCCTTCCATTCATAGTTTGCAAATGATCTAAAAGTCACAGAGCAAAAACTTAGGCCTGGTGCGATTGCTACTTATATTGTTTTAGAAATAAAAGTGATGAATTGTAATATTGTAATTTTAAGACAATTTTATGCTGCTGATATTACAAATACAGTATAATAATACAAGCACACACTTTAAAAGAGGAGTTAATGTTTTATTCTGTAGAATATTAGACATTGCAAATAAAATATTTAAAAAAATCAGAAATATCCTGAATAATTAAAACTTTGGTAAAATAAAACCACACGGCCAAATGATACATAAAGTGGACTCTTGGACTCTCTGAAACATTTGGCTGAGTGACACAGAGAGTAATTCATCCCTTAACAGGAAGTATACTGCCAATCTAGTTTATTGCCACTGTTTTTAAACAAAGTCAACATACTTGCTGTCAACAAACTCTCCTCTCATTTGACTTAAATTCAAAATGTTCCCACAGTGGGGTTTTGCAGCACTACTCTGAAACTAAGTCCATTGGACTCAGGTGCTGCACTCAAGACCTGTAATAGCAGAGAAAACCCTGCCATTTATTCTGGCTTCACATTGGCTGAAATGTTAAATGTTTAATGTTAAATTATAGTATTTTATAAACAAACATGTATATGAGCCTTTGTGTGCAGTAATTGTAAAAGGGCTGCACAGACTAAACTTTAAACCTCAAGAACTTTTTCTAACATCAGACGTGCACTGGCTAAGTACCAGGAGGAGGGGAAAATATATGATCTAGAAGGTGGTTCGAAAGATGCATTTATGAATTTTAAGACTTTTTGTTTGAGCCATACGTAGTCTTGCACAGTGACGTTAAAATAAATTCAAGGTTCTGTTTTATTTACACTGCACTTCTATCAAGCTGAACAAATTGGTAGCCCTATCTGTTTGCTCATTTTATGTCAATCTAGATAAACTGATAACACAAAGTGTAAATAAGTGGTTGCATCTGTTGCCTTTTGTAACAAATGCTGATCTACCTAGGTTGACGATGCCCCCTTAAACACATTCACCATGTGATAAACACCTCAGGCAATACAGCCATAGGGAAAGTACTCTATAGGCTGTTTGCATGAACCAACTAGAATTGACTCACTTCTGATATCAGGTGCTTGTGAGATCTATTGTACCTCAAGGCTCAGGTTAATGATTTGTTGTTTGCCACTGCTCTTCAAATACAGGGTTAAAAAGGAGCCTTCTGTCACTCTGGCAACAGGTGCTCCTTGGCTGGCGCGACTGTGACATCAAAGAGCTGGGGATGGGTGTGAGAGTGTGTTAGTACGTGTGTTTGTGCATGCAGAGGGGGGAGGAGGGTCACTTAGCAACAAGCTCTGTCAGCGGAGTGCACTGTCTATCTCGGTGTGTTATCACACACTGTTTGTTATTTTAGCGAAGGTGTGTGTCTGTTTACAGGTCAGGAAAGGTGATAGGTGGGACATTGTGTAAGTGGAAGAGAGCCGGATGGAGCAGACAGAGGTGTTGGTGACAAAGGCCCACCCTGCTCTTCCTGCCGTCTGCTGCTCTGAAAAGGAGTGATGAAAGCCCAATATCAATTACCTATAACGACTCAATGTGTGCACACAAATCCCCCAGAAATACACGACTCCAGTATACAACTTAGGAAAATGTTTACTGGCTGTGTTCTCATTGGTATTGACACACTTGAGCCCGATTAGAACACTTATACAGGTTTCATGATCAAGTATTTAGGCAGTTAGACCATTTATTTACAGCATTTTTAGCTGTGGTTTTTAGCATGCAGGAAGTTAATGAGTATTTCCATCCCAATACCTTTTTCTGTGTAATTTTTTTTTAATGGGACAAAAAATGGGTCACTGTTTCATGGCATAACAGTCTCATTGCATATGTATCTGCACCTATGGCTGTGTTCCAGTGTAACTTTCTTGTCTTATCCTTTCTTTTCCCATCCTTTTTGTATTTCCCACCCCCTTTGACTTTTTTTATTTTCACTCTTAGCCAATGTAGTATTTCTGACATGAGAGGCTCTCTTAGAAAGCCAGAGTCCAAATGGTTCAATATGACGCTATCAAGAAAAAATGTTCCAGCTACTCCCTTAGCAACTAATGGAGGGCTGATGTTGTACCCAAATTTAATGTTAAAACTTGCTGCTTTGTAGTGCTGATCCCAAAATATGGATGTACTCCTTAAGAACACTCTGCATTCAGTGTCCCTCCACATGCACTAATATAATTATTCCCAACTGGGGCTTTGGGTGATGTCTGGTGTCAGTGTCAGGCTCTTGGAGTGACTCATTTGTGCGCCCCATTTGTGACAGAGTCATAGAAAGATAACAGCAATAATATTTCTGCAAGAGAATAGAAATTTGCTTTTCATCAGTAAGAGCAAACAAGCACACACACACTCATGTTATTTACTTTTTGCAAATTCTTGGTTATGTAATGTTGTCTTTTCCAGAATCACTGGACAAAACATATTCTTTCTCCCTTCTTTTCAGATCTACATGCACCTACGTTACTACAGCTCTCCAAATGAACAGAGGCACATAGTTAGGGTCCTCTTCATAGTCCCCATCTATGCCTTTGACTCCTGGCTCAGCCTTCTTTTCTTCACCAATGAGGAGTATTATGTTTACTTTGACACAGTCCGAGACTGCTACGAAGGTGAGTGGATCGAGAAACACAGTGCTATTTAGTGGTACAGTAGGATTTTCTGCCATATTTGGCTTGCAAACAGCAGGCCACTTCTCACCGCAGCATTTGGAGTGAGTGTTTTGTGCTCTGCTGTGCCTTTTGACTCCCAGTAGAAATAATGGTTTGAGAATTTATGTGTTTTGATACCTCAGTGGCAGATGGCCTTTGCAGTGTCTTCATTTACAAAGGTTGCCATCTTTGTTCTTATGTCTCCATGGCCTCTTGGGATCGCAGGGGAGGGAAAACTGTTTCCTAGCAACTGAATGAAAACGAGCAAATCCTTGTAAAGACTTTTAAAAGGCATCTGACTTGTAAGCAGATAAATCGTAGGTTTGCTCTTTATCCTACCAGAGTACTATGCATCTTTTGCCTTCAATATCTAATAGTGTGATTATTGAAATGACAGTTGATACCTTCACAAAATGTGCTTAATAGGATAATTGCTTGAACATGTTTGCAGTGCTGAAACAATAAGTCAGTCTAAAAGAAGGCAAAGATTGCAAATATCAGTAAGTTCAGGTTTCTTCAAATGTGAGAATTTGCTTATTTTAAATACCTTTGGTTTTCAAACTGTTAGTTAGACATTTAATCAGACATCCTAACTCCCTCAGTTAGCCTGAAAATACCTGGGGCGGCAGATGAAAAACATTTAGTCAGGAACAGCCAATTACTGGCTACCTCTCAGCAAAATGCCAAATAAATAATTGTTTTCAGAAAAACCAATGTGTTATTAACCAGGGATATTATGTAGCTGTCCTGTATGCTTTTTTGAGTAAAAGTCTGGATGTGTAAGATGTTGGAGATACCGATGCACAGTATGGATGTTTTTTTGAGTCGATACATATATAACTGTGTCTTTTTTGTAGCAGAAACATAACATAACCGATATTTTCACATTCTTGTGATTTAACAGAAGTTTACAACCTGTTGTTTATGAGACTGTGGCTGCTTAGTCTGCAAATACTAAAACCCATGATTAAATGCTTTGAGTAGACTCTTATACTTAATAAAGAAATTGAAAGGGGTTGGGAGACAGCTATGCTGATCTTAGTACATGAGGCCATGAACATATTTAGACTCCTTCCATCTGCTGTAATGTTAAAATATATGTCCTGTATATATCATGCACAACTACTTAAAGTTTAAAGCAAGTATCTTGTTGTGGTTGCATTTACGAATTGGCACCATTCATGACAGATGTGTTAGTGAATTATACTACAGCAGACAAGACATAAATCTGCAGGACTTCAGTCCAGCAGGTGACTTGTAATGTGAAAGTTTGTTGCTGTTGCCCAGCTTCTTCCATGCCTTGAATGGGTCGCTCATTTGAAGCCATGCTTGAATAAAACAAATAGTTTCTTGAGTGACTATCAT
>JAQNCA010000011.1:9861495-9899108 GCA_029783725.1 Acanthurus tractus
GGAACCAGGGTGGATTTTGGTTAAATGGAAGTTTGTGCAATAGCATTAACAAACTCTTGTTTGTTTATTTTTCCCACGTAAATCATATTTGTTTCACTCCATATTTCTCAACTGGTCATCCACCCCCCTCTGCAGTGGCTCCGAGGGTGGGGCCTGTCCCACAATTTGAGAACAGCGGCTTTTAACCATTTGTCTTACTGTCTTACTTTCTTACTGTCTTACTTACTTACTATTGTCTTACTACTGTTGTATGGCAGATTGACATGACCATGAACATTCTTCAGAGCTTGCTTCTATCAAAAACATCACCACAGACTTTACTACGTCATATAATCACACTGAACCACATCTCCACCCAGCACTTCAATCATGCTTAGGCCTTCACCTCACCCACAACATTACCCAATGGGGATGACTCACCTTTCTGCCTTGAAATGGCAAGCTCAGCAGTCCTAACACAAGATCAGCAAAACAAAACTGTAATTAGGACAGATACACTAACTGTTTACAGCACTGTACAACTGACCAACTGCCACCATCACTATCATGCATCAGTGTTTTTTGGAAACTGTTTGGAAAACCAAACCCTCACTAACATCATTCACATAATATTTTTGTAAGAACTGTACATGCACATTAGTTGGGGCTTTTGTTCAGTTACTTCTGACACATTTCTGAATCAAAAAAATGGCTTCAATTTTGTTTACCTGCTGAAAGATGCTTTTGAACCAAGATTGGTCAATACCTGATATGATGTTTAATATCTGTATCTGTATTTCCTCATACATTGGCCAGTTTTTTTGTCCAGTGCATCAAGTTCTCACTGCAGTTGGAAAAATGTAAACTGCGTATAGCTATTAAATGGAATGAGAGTGATTTTACTCATGTCATTTTTCACCTTGAAAAAAAACAAATGAGCTTTTTCTTTCTTTTGGCACTTTGCAGCCTTCGTCATCTACAACTTTCTGAGTCTGTGTTATGAGTATCTGGGAGGAGAGAGCGCCATCATGGCCGAAATCAGAGGGAAACCCATTGAGTAAGTCTTGTTTGCTCGCATTTTTTTTCTTCATTCTGTTGTACTTCTTTCTGGTTCAAACAGTTACTGAAGTAATTTTATTTTAAAGCAGCCTGCTTACCATGCCAACAATTCTGACCTTTATGAACCTACGCTTTACTTAAGGTCAAGCTGTATGTACGGGACCTGTTGTCTGTGGGGAAAGACGTACTCCATTGGTTTCCTCAGATTTTGCAAACAGGTACCAATCAAATGGTTTTCTTACAATAGAGATAAACAAATGATGTCCACTGTAGTGACAATACCAGTGTTAATGTATGTTTATTACAAATATAATTCTCATATACATATATATTTCCATAGAGGATAAAAATCTAAATACAGAGGATTGGAGCTTACTTAAATTGCTTTGGATGTCCCAACATTATAATGTATTTTTAATGTGCTTGTCGGTGAAAATTGCTGGCGTCAGGAGCTTCATTCTGAGTTACTTCTTTATTTTACTGACATATTCTTTTTTTCCCTTCCATGTTAAATTACACTTCCCTCACTCCCTTCCATTTTTGCTTCTCTAGGCAACTCTCCAGTTCTGTGTAGTGAAACCTCTGATGGCAGTCATCACTGTCATTCTTCAGGCCTTTGGGAAATACAGAGATGGAGACTTTAAGTATGTTTTTCAAAACAGCTTACCTTCTGTCATTCACTGCCTGAATGTCTCCCTTGGCAGTGATTTCTTGTGCACTGACTTACTGTGTTGTGTCACTGTACTGCAAACTGTCGGCCAAAAGTCTTTTCTGATAACAATGTCTGAGCAGCATTGGTTAAACATTACAGATATGAATGCAGAGAATTCATATCTTTTATGGGTAATATTTTTCAACTGATATAAAGTATCTGCCTCCTGCTACTGTGCAGTCCTTAGAGTGCTGCCCCACAGTTCAAATCCCCTTCTTAAATGAACTGATAACCTGTATGACCTAATGCTGCATTTTAATGTAAAATCTACCATCATCCTTCACACAGGAGAGCTTTAGCTTACTTAGAGCGAAGACAGTAAAGGGTTCTCACTGTTTGTCCAAATAAAAATTGCAAGCTTGCCTTGTGTAGCTTCAGGTTGATTATAAATCAGTTTCACCTCTTTTATGCTAATTTAAACGGTTTCAGTTTCTTTGTTTCCTCACGTAGAGATTTATCATATGTTTCAAAGCTAAAGGACATTCTTTGTCTGTGTCTCTCACCCCCAGTGTGGCTAGCGGCTACCTGTATGTGACAATTATCTACAACATCTCCGTCAGTCTGTCGCTCTATGCTCTCTTCCTGTTCTACTTTGCAACACGTGAACTGCTTGTCCCGTACAACCCAGTGCTCAAGTTCTTTATGGTCAAGTCAGTCATTTTTCTCTCCTTCTGGCAAGGTAAGAATACCATCTCCTCTACCATCACACAGCAGCACACAAACCTATTTATTCTGATATATTGTTTTGTTCAGCAGCTTTTAGTTGTGTTTTATCCAAATATTGCGTACATTTTAAGGGAAATCATAAGGTTGGCAGTGGAAACAAGAAAGGCTATAATTGTTCCCATCTCACTAGCAATTATTCCAGTTGGCACAACAGGACTACATGCTGTAATCTAAAGACTGCTTTGTTTCATTCATGAATTGATTATTTTCCTCTGGATGGTGTTTGTGCAGTGAAGTGTTGTGAACTCTGCGATGCAGCATAGCACTGCCAGAAATAATATCAGAACAAAAGGTGGAAACAGCTCCTGCCCTCTAATCACTTACTGAGTTCAAGTTTACGTCAGCTTTTCATTATTCTTCTGTGAATAATGTTTGTTCATCTGCCAACCTTTTCACTTCTTGTAACAGGTGTTTGTTAAGTTCTGGGTTCTCCAGTTAGGTTTTCAAAATGAATAGAAAGTATGCAGATAAAAACTCACTCTGTGTCTGCTTTTTGTTTTTATTTCTTCCCCCCCCTCTCTCTCTCTCTCTCTCTCTCTTTGTATAATACAGGAATGCTTTTAGCCATTCTGGAGAAGTGCGGAGCCATCCCTCAGATCAGCTCGGCTGACTTCTCTGTGGGCGAGGGAACTGTTGCTGCTGGGTACCAAAACTTCATCATCTGCATTGAGATGTTCTTCGCTGCTGTTGCTTTGCGCCATGCCTTTACTTACAAGGTCTACATGGATAAAAGGCTGGACTCATATGGTAAGGAGAGTGCACTCTGTTTGAGTGTTTGTAAAGTTAGCACACATGAAGAGCGTAGGCTGTCTAAACAAAAAACTTAAAACATTGTGAGGCATAGTGTGCTGGCAGTCTTCGCAGTGCCCGACTACCAGCTAATCAAAAAATGGGCTAACAGGTGGGGCTGAGGTTGCAAGCCAAAGTGACAAGCTAGGTATGGTGAGCAGAACGAAATAATCTGCTTATTAGTGCTAATATTTAAATGAAGTAATACTAGAATTTCCCTCTCAGAAGGGTACAACTAAATGCACAGCAAACAATATTAGTTGTTCACTGTTTGGATGGCAAATTCTCTGAAAGGCACCAGTCACAGCCACCAGGTGAGGTTCAGTGACCTCAAGCAGACAGCTAACAGCTAGCTGTCACTGTTGTGACTACTACTTTGCTAAAATGTACATAACTTTGAATTTAAGTAACATAAAAAAATAACCTTGTTAAGAAATGACCTGTTAGACAAGTTCAGTTGTGGATAGTTTTCATGAATGGGCTGTGAACAGGTGCATTTCCGCTGTAATGTTAGCCATTGTAATATACGGCTCTGTATGGGTCAACTCACTTCTGAAACCAACCTCAAGTGGCCATTTGAGGGAATGCAGTTTTTGTCACTTTGACTGTTGCTTCCTTTTCAATCCATGAGGTTGCTGCTGGATCAAAAGGCTAGTGTAATTCTGATGGGTTTTAGGAGAGCAAAACATGTAGATAATGAGAAAAAGTGTATAAGTATTTGCTGTGTATTATAATCTGTCTGTTCTAAAGGCTCAGAAATGGGTCTTGATAGAAACTGATTACTGCAGTCTTACAGAAGTGATCAGACTTCACGCTGTGTCTCTGCCTTTTGTTTCCTATCTATGATTCTCTAACTATTTTGGATCATTCTCTTTTCTTCTGCTTCATTTCCTGTTCCTTTTCATCCTGACTTTCTTGTGTTTCTTTGTCTCTCTTTGTCTCCCCTTCCTTCTTTTTTCTGTCTTCTTCACTGTGCTGCTCTGAAAGGCTCATTTCCTATCTATGGACAGTACGGTAGGTCTGATGTTAGCTGTGTTTCGTCTGAATCTACAGCACGTCTCTGTTTGCTCCCATCACAATGCTTTTTGTTTGCTTTTTCGTGTTTGATTGTGGTCAGTTGTCTAATATTTGAACAGTGTCGTCAGTTCAGCATGAATTCAGTTATACATTTAAAAATCATTAGTCTCCAGCTGTTTTGTTTTGTCACCTTTGTTCATTTTGCATTTAGTAAATTCAGGCTTTGACCTTTTTGCCCTTTCATTTCTCCTGGTGCCATTTTGTTTAGTCTATGTTCCCCAGCTCAGTGGTACCCTTTTTCTCTCTCTCCCATTAGAAAAACTTTTGTGCTTAAATGAAAACCGTGGCTGAGAAGAGCTGGAGCAATATAAATAATTAATGCAAAGTGATGTTAAATAGCTACCTTGCTATTGTTTTCACTTGTAAAAATGTGCATTCATTCCTGTAATATCCAATAATATACCTCTTACTGTTGTCTTATATGACCTGTGTGTCTCTGACATTCAGAATATATATATATATATATATATATATATATATAAATAACATTTTTTAGCCAGATTGTATTTATTTATGATAAAGTTCAAAGATTTGAATAATTAATTAATTTTGGTGGAAACAGTTTTAGTTTTTTCTTACTTCTCCGTCACTTGATATCTCCCTCCCTATTTCCTGCTTTATGCATCTTTATTAATATTTCAACCTTTCCACCCCAACTTTAGGTCGCTGTGCCCCAATGAAGAGCATCTCCAGCAGCCTGAAGGAGACCATGAATCCAGGAGATATGGTCCAGGACGCTATCCATAACTTCTCCCCAGCTTATCAGCAGTACACCCAGCAGTCCACACTGGAGCGAGGTGGGGGGCCACCCCTCTCTCGCAGCCACAGTAACCTCAGCACACGTGGTGACAACGAAAAGACCCTGCTGCTCAGCTCTGACGATGAGTTCTGAGACTTGAACACACACTCAGAGGCTCACTTTATTCCTTTAGCCTGTAATTTCGTCAGCAATGTGAGACAGATGTGGTCTTACGTTCCTTAACATGTGAGATCAGATTGTGTTTCCTTTATTCACATTTAGACAACAGTGAAAGGGTCTAAATCAGGTCAGACTTTTAAAACTACAGACTTTAGGAAGGGATTAGGTGTTATGACAAGGAAAAGGGGGGAAACAGAAGGAAAAGATGAAAAGTGAACAAGAGGGAGAAGTTGTTACAAATATAATTTAGGAGAAGAGAACTGGACATATTGTACACATTAGATTTATTAAAAGTGGTCATTCATGTTGATGTCATTGAGGCCATTACTGAATATTTGTATTCATCCACTAAACATGGATTGGTACAATTATTAGTGAATGCATATAGCATCATTATGCTGCACTTTTAACCATCACAGCAAAAAACGAGTTACAAGTTTGAGGTCTATGCTAGAACAGTTAAGTGCCATTCTCCCTCATAATACGTGGCCTCCTTCGTCTTTTGAATTTTTATATTGATTCAAAACCCAAACTCCTTCTCACTTCTCTGCCATCTCTGCCTTGTTCGAAGCATTGCCAAATGGAGGGAGCAGCACCCAGTGCCCCAATTAACAGTTACACACTGTCGTAGGATTTAGAAATTGATTCATAGTCAAAGCAAAACTAATGAGCCTTGGAATTGTTGGGGTTCATTTTAATTTTTAGGAATTTAATCCCAAATATTTTGTTAATTTAAATGAAGTATGACCTTAAGGGTATAACTCAGTTAAAAACTAGTTTGTTGGAAAATTGTTATTCCAGAAATGTTCTAAATATCCTGTGTTTGTTTTCGTTTTGTTTTTGGTTTATATGAAGAAATGACACAAAAGATTAACTGGACATCTCCAGCTGTTGGTTTGATGGGCTCCTCTTGCAGCATTATTGTTTGTGGAGCAGTGAGGGAACAGCTGTAGAAGAGATTTTAATGTGGGCAGAGAGACTGATGGAACAACACCCACACAGATCACAGATTACTGAAGAAGCGACACTTCCCTGCAGAGCTGGTCCAGCTGTGATGTGCCGTGGATTGTAATCCCATAATTAAGGGCATTACATGTAGCACAGAACAGGCCTGCCTCTGCTGGTATCATTTATAATGGCTTTACTGCTAAAGTAGAAGTGATTGCATGAGGATTTTGGTCATTACAGACAGAGATGTGTCAGTGCAAATGAGGCTTTAAGTCTGATCAGACTCACATCTGGAAAATGAATATGTGGGCATTAAAAGATGGATTGCAAGATGATGGAATGTTCAGGCACAGTTAGTAAATCTAAATATATATATATATATATATATGTATATGTACATGAAGCACAAAACATGTACAATATAACAGAAGACTTATTGATGCATAGTAGAAAAAAACTTGAGTCAAAACCCTCTGCGCCTGATATCCTATGGTTCCTGTTAATCCTTTTTCCAAAAGATAACAGAAACCATGTTTAAGTTATTTTTTTCTTATGTTATCAACTGATGTTTAATATGCGCTTTAGCACGGGTATGTGTAGAAGTTGCTTTTGGTTGAGATGTAAATGTTTGACAGAGCACAGCAGTGCAAAAAGCTGAGTAGATACTCTTGACAGGCCACACGAGGCTCAGTGCTGTCACTAAATGTGCTATCATCCATTTCCTTAAGTCATGTTGATTGCAGAGTCCAAACAGATTTCACACATTAAGTCCAGCCTCATGCCCGCAGGTTTGCAAGCAGTTCAGTCCTCATGAGTAATCGATGTATTCAGGATGATAAAAAACAGCCAATTTGATGTGCATCCTCACCATTAACTTTGTAATAAGAAAACTGTAGATAGTTTGCAGAATATTGAAATATTTCATTAAATATACATTTTAAAAAGTCAGTTTCCAGCTGTGATTGGTAATCCATATCTCTACCAGTTACCTCCTACACATACATCGCTTTTGTTCTCACCTTTCTGCTAAACCTGTAGTGCATCAGTTAGAGGCTGGGTTGAGTGAACCTGTTCTATAAATGTAACATGAACTTAGTGATATGAAAAAGAGAAATTCACTGCCTTATACTCTGCCCTCGTGTAACAGCATATCAAACTCAAGCATCTTCATTCAAAACACTCAAATCATTTGTTTTCACACAAAACTGAAAATGTTAAATAACATATATGAAAGAAAGAAATGTTGTAAATAAAGTTTAGCTAGGCACTGCAAAACATATGATGATCACTGTAATGGCATTACTTGGTATAGTGCTTTACTTTAATCTTTTAATTTTCATATATTCTACAGATTTTTTTCTGCTGTATACTTTTTAATTTGTATATTGGTAATATTATCTCATGTTTTGATGCTATATCAGTTTCTATTGGTGTTTAAAAGGAAATAAAAGACAAATGCAAACATAACATTTCTGACAGGTTTTTGTTCACGTCAGTTCATAGACACCATCACCATCATCACAACCTTGTGTCATATTTAGTTACACTGTACAAAGACTCTTGTATAAAATACTCATTTATATTTATTAGTATTTTATAAAAGCTCCAGGAGCAAGTATGTTAAATGCTTAAGATTAGCTTCAACTCCACCAGTTTCAACATTAAATGCCATTTATGTTAGCAGATTCTCAAAGTCATAATCCAAAGATAAATAGTTACAAAGGATCCTGAAAAATTAGTCAAGAAACAGGATGACAGTGCTCCTTCCTTAAAGCACACTGGGTCCCTGAATGGTTTAATGAATATGAAACTGGTGCAAATCTTATGCCATGGCCTTCAGAGTCACGAAACCTCAAACCAATTTAACAGCTAGAGGGGATTAGACTGATTTGTTAGGGAATGCCCCCCCATGACCTTTGTCAATGTTTAAGGGACTTCTAAAATCAATGGCAAGTCACACTGAAGCTGTTATGGCAATTCATAGTGGCACAGTAGTTCACTGAGACACAGTTTTTCCTTTAATTTGTCACCAATCTGTATAATGGGCCGTTTACCTGATTACTACTTTTAGGATTTTAAGTAAACTATTATTTTGGTGCTAATTATGCAGTGCTGTTTGACAAAAAATTGAAAGCTTGACTTACTTGCATAATTACAGTTTTTCACTTACAAATTAAATAAAACTAACCACAATCAAGTAGAGCCCTGACTTTGTCAAAATCAGGTGAGATTGTTCAATATGTTAGTGTATGCAGAGTTGACTTAATATTTAAATATTTCGTCATTGTTTGTGATAAGGAAAAGTAACTTATTTCAAAGGAATTTAGTTGTGTTTTTTTCTCTTGGAAGTAGCACGTTTGAGAGTATTTGTACAGCTGTGTAATAAATGTAATTACATTAAGCCTTTTGTGTATTTAGGAGGTCTCATTAAATTTTGTTTTGAGAAAGAAAGGCGTTTGGGAAAATAATCTGATTACTTTTTAATTCAATCTTTTGAATGGGGCGTGTCTCTGCCCGTGCCTGATTGACAGCAGCTGTCGGGCTTCCGAAGTACGCGCGGAGACAAACAAATGCGAACCCTAACAGGGAGAGGCAGACAGCGTGTTTCATGATGATAAGAAAGACCATAGAGACGATGAAACTGAACCAAAATCATATTTGCAGCTGTGTTTACATGCTGTTTGATGAGCTGCAGCTTAGCAGCTAGTTAGCTCCTTCGTTGCAAACTGTTAGCGGTGCACCACTCAGTTGTAAATATTTGCATGGTCGCTCTTTGAACAGACTACAGCGAGACGCACGCTAATGTTTACAGAAAAACGATAAGAAGTAGGCTTTGAGCGGACAGTTCATGTGAATGTTCTTCGCTCTTATGTAACAGGTGGGTGGTGGTCTGGCTCGGGTTTCACGTTGACGTTTCCGCTTTACGCAAGATTCAATTGGCTGATTCGCAAGAGACGTCATCATAGAACCAAAATCTGTCAAAATTTTAATTCTCCATTTCAGTTTCCTTTTTTTCTAAAATTGAGACAAAGAACATGAGTTTTAGACATGGTGTCGTGCTGTAACAGACAAAATACATTTTCATTGAGAGATGGAACCAATGAGGATGTCAGTCGTAGTTGGGGGCGGGGCTTCCCAAGCAGCCAGCCAATCACAGTTGCCTCAACCGGCCACACAAGCACTCTGCTAACAATAATAATAACAAGGTAGCCTGCTGCCTCTTGTTATTTTGAACTTAAAGTTATCACACCAAAAAACATGACGTGGGATGATATTTGATTTTCGAAAAGCAGACAGTACAGTGAAAATTGTCCTTTTTCGTTTAGTTTTCCAGGTTAACATTAACGTTAGCATTTGGTGAATTAGAGGCTCTGTCGGTGGATCCCAGCAAGGCCTAAGAGGGTGGCAGTGAGCGAAAGCCGGGTAACATCTCCGAGGGGAAGGCCCATTGATCGAAAGGTAACCTAAAATAAGTGCTTCGCCCCCCGCAGAAGAGCTTGTGTGCTCAAAAATGAGAGGTTCGTACGGAGACAGAGACCGGGACCGTGGTCGTGACAGAGGGTAAGCAGCCGAGTCAGCAGTCGGTTTGCATGTAAGCCAACAACGTTAATGTAAGCCAAAACCGTTAGTTTTGGACGTGTTTGCATTTAGTTTTGGTGCTTTTGATGTAGTTGAACAGTCACAACGTGTGCATGTTATAATATATCCCGCCTAGGAAATGCAATGCACATTTTAAACGTTACAAAATGACTGTCTCCGCATGCAGCAGCCCTCGCTTCGGGTCCAGCAGAGGCGGCCCACCTCCTGGCAGAAAGTTTGGGAACCCCGGGGATCGTCTACGAAAGAAGAGATGGGACCTGGATGAGCTTCCCAAGTTTGAGAAGAACTTTTATAGTGAACACTCAGAAGTACAGCCAATGAGCCAGGTAGTCCAGAAATAATTCAGTGACCTCTTGACGCACGTACTCCACGTAAACCTTCACATTTGGAGACTCTGGTGCAATAACACAGACTGTATACAGGTGCGATTGGTGTGTTCATACAATCATTGTCTTGTGCTTTTAGTATGATTTGGAGGAGTATCGTAGGAAGAAAGAAATTACTGTTCGAGGCTCAGGCTGCCCAAAGCCCATCACCAACTTTCATCATGCTCAGTTTCCCCGTAAGCAAAACTATGGAGCCACACTCCAACTACAGCTGCTCAGCTCGCTCTCTTATAACAGACATAATCCCAATATTTTCTGTCTGCTTCTCCATCTAGAGTACGTTATGGATGTCTTGATGCAGCAGAATTTCAAGGAGCCCACAGCCATTCAGGCCCAAGGTTTCCCTCTGGCCCTCAGCGGCAGAGACATGGTTGGCATTGCTCAGACTGGCTCTGGGAAGACGTTGTCGGTGAGACACACACATCGTCCTCTGCCTCTGCACTTTCAAAGACGAATAGAAGAGAATTATACAGCAGCATAATCAACTGACATTTCTTCTCTTTCTTCCTTCAGTACCTCCTGCCTGCCATTGTGCACATCAATCATCAACCCTACTTGGAACGCGGAGATGGACCCATCGTACGTAACAAGAGAGGGAATGCACCGATGACTTAGTAGTCTGCTTGTGGATATCATCTTAATGCAACACTGAAGTGTCTGAAGTGGATTGTTGTTGCATTGTGTGTGTGCTTTGCAGTGCCTGGTTCTGGCCCCCACGAGAGAACTGGCACAGCAGGTCCAGCAGGTGGCATACGACTACGGAAAGTCATCTCGCATCAAAAGCACTTGCGTGTATGGAGGGGCACCTAAGGGTCCTCAAATCCGAGACCTGGAGAGAGGTGAGCTGTGTTTAGTTTATGGGTTAAAACTTTTTTTGCAACACAATTTTTGTCCTTTTTTTTTTTTCAGTTGTTCAAGTCAGCTATGGAACTGCTTCCCACATCAGTTTACTCTAGTGTTCAAACTTGAAACTGGAGTTGGATCAATTGTGTAACAGAGTGAAACATAATAAATTTGTGTCTCCTAGGTGTTGAGATCTGCATTGCAACTCCAGGCCGTCTGATTGACTTCCTCGAGGCTGGAAAGACTAACTTGCGACGCTGCACATACTTAGTTCTGGATGAAGCTGATCGCATGCTCGACATGGGTTTTGAACCACAGATTCGCAAAATTGTAGACCAGATCAGGGTAAAGCTGAGAAATGTGGATGTGTTTCGCTGTCACTTTGGTTTTTGTCATTATTTGTGTTTGTTTATTTATTGTGCTCCTTGCCCAGCCCGACAGACAGACTCTGATGTGGAGTGCCACCTGGCCTAAAGAGGTTCGCCAGCTGGCAGAAGACTTTCTGAAAGACTATGTTCAAATTAACGTTGGAGCTCTGGAACTCAGTGCCAACCACAACATCCTCCAGATAGTAGATGTCTGTATGGAAAATGAGAAGGATCACAAGTAAGAGGCTTTTCCTTTGTAATAATCCTCTCTTAATTTTTTGATATTTAAACTTTTCTCGTCTCTGTATCTCATCCCTGCATCTTCTTTATCCTGAATGTGATGATCCTGGCCTCTATTTGTTGAAGTGATAAATTAGTGGGTGTACAGAATATACATTTAAAACTTGTGAATATTCTGCATCTGTAAATTGTGTTTTTCTTCTCCCCTTCAGGCTGATTCAGCTGATGGAGGAGATTATGGCTGAGAAAGAGAACAAGACCATCATCTTTGTTGAGACTAAGAAACGATGTGACGATCTGACACGCAGGATGAGACGTGATGGGTGAGCGCTTGTAGCTGGTTTGAATACTTTCCGCACATGCTCGAAAATAAACACTCACTAAACAAACTTATCCAGTGTGAGTGATGTAACAGGTTTGTGTATAGTCATGTCTTTGTTTGTCTTTCTTTTAGGTGGCCAGCAATGTGTATTCATGGCGACAAGAGTCAGCCAGAGAGAGACTGGGTGTTATCAGGTAAAACGGAAATGTGCACATTTTATGACAATGATTTGCCCAAGCATTTGTTGTTTCTTTTGAGGAGGGTGTTCAGCCTTCGTCATTGTCTTTTCTTCTTCTGTCGTTGCAGAGTTTCGTAGCGGCAAAGCTCCCATCCTCATCGCCACGGATGTAGCCTCGCGTGGTTTGGGTATGTCCTGTGTGCTCAAGTGCAGAGCGAATCATTTCATGATTACCACACAAAATATTTGATCTAATAAGAGTAAATGGAATAGAATGGAATAATATACAGAAAAACAAGATGTAACAGCAACGACGGTGGTCATTACATAATATTCAGACTCTGCGCTGCATGTGGATTTACAGTAGATATTTAATCAAAAGTCAAACACCAGCTCATACAGATTTTGCTTTCCTTTTAAAGAGTGTATGATGCTTCCCAGATAAAATATGCATCTAAGAAGTTTATCACATTTAAAGTGGCATTTCCTATGAAGATTTAAGCCACTTAATCTTGATCGAGTAACACAGAGAACACTAAAAGTAGGCAAAATGTTGAATATAGTGTGAAGATGTAAGGGGTAAGGCTAGTGAAGCAGCCCCTTACAGAATGGTAATCAACCTTTAACCTAATTCTATGTTCATTTGTTTTCTTTTCATTTTGTTTCTGTTTGTTGTTTCCAAGTCTCTCCTCCGGCAACTAGAAGCACACAGGCCCTCGGGAGCCTGCAGCCGGACCTAGGCATGACAAATCGAAAGCTGACTTGGGGAGAGAGACGGCCTGATTAATCAGTCCCACACAGCCATCTCCACTGAAAACCTAGAACACAGCCCACAAACAAAGCTCCCCCCCTTCCAGGACACTGGCTGCCTGGGCGACGTGGGGAGGGGTGAGCACGGGGTGCTGCTGGGCTTCCAAATTTGATCGTAGGGTCGGGGGCGGCTGTCAGGTTTGGGGCCGAAGAGGGGGGTATGGAGGAGGTTGGGCTCCCCTAAACCATGCCATCATCCCAGTGACGCTCCACAGCATTCGTTGCTAATTAAATACACTTAAAGACTCAAAGACTTATTTACGTAGCTTTCAGTATCTGCGTATTTGATCTTATGGGAAATGGAGTAAGAAAACTTTGCCTGGTCCATGAGGAGATACAGTTCCATTCCCAATGAAAAACTATTTTTGATCTAAATTGGTCTTTCAGATTATAAACACACTTGAATAGATGATACTGAAGTTTGTGTGAAGCTGAGATACAATGTTGCGTTACAAGAAGACAGAGAAAGAGACAACTGCCAGGAAGTGAGGGTGGAAGCAGCCAAAGCCGGGCATGGACGGCTGTGCTGGAGGCTCCCCTCTGAACTGCCCCCTGATGCCAGCCCCTGACACCCCCCACCACTGGCTGTGCCGGCCGGCCTCTCCCTCTGCGGACGTCATGTCTGGTCCTGGCTGGCAGGAGTCCTGGCCTGGAGGAGCCACCTCTCTATAATCGATTTCCCTTCCTCTCTGTCCTTTCTTTCACGCAGTTTCTCTTCCTTCCTCACACATCATCTCTCTTTTTCCCTCTCTCACTTTCTGTCCTTTTTTTTACTCGTTTATTATATGTTTTCTTTATTTTCTTGCACATTTTTTTCTCTCTCTCTCCTTTCAAACACCCATCTTGGTCTTTATTATCTTGTTTTTTTCTTTAACCCATTTCTGACCCTGGTCCTTAGTGTCCTTTTGCCCCCCTATCCCCAAATATACTGTGTGTCCTGCCTTCACCCCCCCCTTTGTTTTTAACACTTTGGCCATTTTTCTTTGTATACTCATCCCTGAACACCAGTCCAGTCTGTAAATAACAGCGGATCTTGACGTCTTGCTTAATCTCTCCATAAGGACTTGAACAAAGTGTCAGGACTCAAATTCCCCGGCAGAGCTGACTCTCAGTTCCCCCTTAGAGAAAACATCCACGTCCTCTCCTCAGTGTCTGTTTCTTGTTACTAAAATTGAGAAGCTGGGCTCGTTGATATCACTGCCTTTGGAAGCGACCTGGGAGGCATTTGGAACAAGCCACACCAATCAAAGACCATCAAAGCTCTTAAGAAAATCTACCACTTCCTCTGCTCTCCTTCACATTAGGAAGTTCTTTGTCACTGCAACCCACTAATGTAAGAGGTGGCCGTGTAAGTGGTTTTAAAAAAAGGACTTCAGATCTTTGAAGTTTACATGAAAAAAATCTAGCTAAGGCCTCTCCGCACACCACATTGTGTTAGAAACAGAACAAACCCAGCGGTCATGTCTCCAGGCCAAAACAGCCAGCCAAAACAAAAGGCTGGGTGACATGAAGAGGCACAAATAAGACTAGAGTAGGAGGGCATCCCAGAATAGTCTAGCTGCAGACAGCTTCCAGCTTTGGGAGTGTTGTGGAGGAGTGGCGAGGTGGGAGAAGGGACTGCTTTTGTCCTGTGCGCTCTCCTCCTACCCCTGCAGACCTCCCAGGCCTGGTGATGAGTAACTTTGTAAGCCATCCCTAAATCTCTGATACAGGGTAAGTACTGTACCTCAATCCCACCTCCCCATTTTCTCCTGCACCAGCCTTCATCATTTTGCTTCCAAAACAGAGACATGTTTTCCACTAATCAGCAGTGTTTTCTGAGCCCTTTGTCAACTGTAATGAGAAACAGACCCCTAATTTGTTTTGAACCAATCTCTTTTCCTAAAATAAATGATCTTGATCTCTGGTGATTGATATACTAAAGTCATGAATCAGCCCTTCAGACTGCTGAACCTGTAACTCTGCCTCTGCATCAACGACAGCCTGATGTCTGGAGGCAGCATGTTTGCTCTGGCCCAGCTCATCCCATTATCATGAACACTTTGATTTCATTTCTTCAAATTTGGCATTAACACCCACTAGGATCCAGCTTTGAATAAATAAGAATATAGTGGTCAAAGGTCACTGTCCCCACAAAGCACATTATTGGCATGTGAAAAATTCCACTTAAACGTCTAGGAGTATAAAATGATTAAATTATGCCCTTTTCATATCCAAAAGCTCCAATTTCTATTTCCTTGTGACATCATAATGATCTGCAGAAACAGTCTTTATGGCCTTTTATTAAACACCGTAACTCAGTAAGAGCGCTGTTAGCTAATGTATTCATATAACATATTCAGCCGTTATACTAATTTCACTTATCTTAATTCTTCACAACATGAGTCAGGACTAATTTGGATGCAAAGTTCAACTAGGCTGGTTGGACGAGGCATACATCCGAGAGGTGATCATTCCAGTTTTTCCACAATTGTATTCCAGTTGGTTCTTAAACCATTAATCAGCCATCCATTTGTGCTACTTAATCTGTCCTCGATCACCTTTTATGTTTAATTTTAGGGTCAATTGCCTCTTAAAATCTGTTTTCCCTTTCATTAATTTCACCTAATGTTGTCCAAATTATTCAATAAACAACTAACCTTTTTTTTTTTTAAATCCTTAATTCAGTTCTGGAGCTTTTGCTGCATGTAACTTATTTGCATGTGTGCAAGTACTAGAGTATACTAGATTATTTATCCCTGATTTGTAATTGGCATGGTAAGTTAATTTTATTTTCTAATTGTGTACAAATAACTAATAACTGAACAGGTAAGTGATACTTTCAGAGGATGTTGATGATGATGGGTGTCTTGCAGGTATTGTCTGTCTGAATGTTCTTAGTCTCAGAAACACAAACCTTCAAATTCATGAAAAGAGTAGATTCATTAACTTCTCTGCTGTTGTGCCCCGGTCTGACCTCTGTTTTTGTCTTTTCCATCCCTGTAACTAAACCCTACACACCAACCCCCTCTGAACTCTACTACTGCGTCGAACATCAAGATGTGGAGGACGTCAAGTTTGTCATCAATTATGACTATCCCAACTCATCAGAGGACTATATCCATCGCATCGGACGCACGGCCCGCAGCACCAACAAAGGCACTGCCTACACCTTCTTCACTCCAGGGAACCTCCGCCAGGCCCGTGAGTTGATCCGGGTGCTGGAAGAGGCCCGGCAGGCTATCAATCCCAAGCTGCTGCAGTTGGTTGACACTGGACGAGGTGGAGGAGGTAGGGGACTCTTCCTGCTGGATAAGATTACTCTGTTTGGTGACAAAACAATAAAGCTGCTGAGACCTCAGCACAAAGAGGAATCAGCTTTGGCTTGATAAAGAAATAATACTGAGAATTCTAGTATTTGTCTGTCCTGATGTGTCTTATATTAAGATATTGTGAAAGATGGGAAACACCAGTCACAAGAAATACACTTAACACAGTTTGCCCCCCCCCTCCATTCTTGCAGGCGGTCGTCCCCGTTTCCGAGGCTCAAACTCAAACAATCCCAATCTGATGTACCAGGACGAGTGTGACAGACGAATGCGTTCTGTGGGCGGGGCCGGCAGCACCAAGGACGGCCGTGGCGGCAGCAACTACGGCCGCGACAGCCGGGACAGCCGCGGAGGAGGCGGCCGTGACGGTGAGCGCACCTCTTCATCTTCCTCTTCTTACAGAGATCGCAGCAGCAGAGACGGAGGTCGCAGCTACGGCTCCGGCTCCAACTCCTACGACCAGTACCAGAATAACAACAGCGGCAGCAGTCAGTACAGCAGCTCCAGGGCCAGCTCTGGGTCGGGGGGCAGCGGGGTGGGTCAGAACCCACCTCCTTCATCAGGCCCCCAGCCTCTGATGGCACAGCAGTTCAACCCTCCCCAGCCCATGATGGGGCTGATGGGGCACTCGCCATTCCAGTTTTCTTCTCAGTCTGGCAGAAAGTGATGTGATCTGTACATCAGTCACATGCAGCACAACACAAACAACACCAAGTCACAAACTTTCTGAAAAATGCTGGTTTATCAAGGGTTTGCTTCCTGGTAGTCGACCCCTGTAACAGCAACATCCTGGTTATGAGCTTGTCTGGGTTGCAGCACATCAGTGCACTGTGCTTTTCGAATTCTTTATGATGGTGTCATGAATTAGACTGGTTCCCAGCTGATCAAGATTTTTTCTTTACACCTCTTTTTCACTTTTATTTAGGTCAAATTAATTAGCCTTGTCTAGTTGGACAGAAATTTGTCGGTAATGAATTCTGTCAAGATGGTATTAAAAAAATCAGCTCTTCCCTGTAGGTGTACCAAAGTAGGTGCAGAGGTTGTTTTTTTTTTTCTGTGTGTGTGCAGTCAAGTTTTTTTTTTATGTATTTCGGCTTCTTAATTTTTGCGTTTTAAACTTTGTGAGCCACAAAGTAAAACTAAATTGATATCTTTGTAACCTTCATTTTCATTACATGGATAATAATTTAGGCCTTGTAGAGGCGACCGTGCAGGGGCCATGTTTAGCCATGTGTAAGCCACATGCATGTAAATGAACTTTTCTTTCACATTTAGAAGTTTTTGTTTACTGACACATCCGAGTCCCACCATAGTCACTGTGTTTACTAAGTCTTTGCAGTGGTAATGGATGAGATTTTCCTAGCAAACAGTGATTCCCTTTTTACAGTTTGTTAAATAAAGCTCTTCAGTGTACCACTGTGTTCTGTTTTGAATCATTAACACTAACATTGAGGTTTAAAAGTAGATTTAAATTGTGGAGTTTCATGCAGCGAGAGTTATCTATGACATTTATGCACAGGCCTTCAGATCACCAAGAAAAAAACTTTATTACCCATCAGGAATATTTGTACCAGTGTTATGCTCTTGCACATTGCACAATTCAAATGTACATAACAGAACTGCCATCATTGGTATTTACAGAGCAGTTGTATTGGAGATTAGTGCATTGGAATGTGATTGAGAGCCAGAGGAGAGGAGGAAGTGTTCGGCATGGCCAACATGCATCGCAGACCAGAAACAAGTTGATCATGTTTGAGACGGACGCTGTGCTCAGAGCACCTGGGTGCAGCTCAGTTTGCATGTGCTCAAGTTTGATATAAAGGCTGAAATATTAACTTAAACACAAGCTATAGAAAAGATTTTTTTTTTTAATTAAACTTATACCCTAATGGAAATTTTAATATATTAAGAATTGAAGGTTATAATGTAAATAAACTGGGTCCTAAAACAAAGAGCAGACTTAAAATGACTGATGTGTAACAGATGAGAGAAAATTCCAATCAAACACTAGAATTTAAATGGTTTAACGGCAAAATAGGCACATATGGCAGATACACTACTCTAATGTTACAGTAAATGTTGTTCTTTGTACAAGATGGGGAAAAGACAGGAAAAACAGTGCTATCAAAAAACATTCTCTGTGCAAATCAAGAAGTGGACTGAGCTGTTATGAAAGAAATAAGCGATATCACTCATCACAAGTCAGACACCACAAACAGTTGATTAAGTATAGCTTTGTTTTGCTAACTAAAATGAGCTTCACTATGTAATCCTCATGTCCTCTCTCTATTGGTTTGCTGGATTTTGCTAGCATTGTGTCCTCCTTTGCTGGCAGAGCATGCAGAGGTGAAGGTAAATGCAGCTGATAAGGGATTTATTTTGACTTAACGCCCCCTATGAGAAAGGAAAAAAAAAAAAAAAAAAATTGAATCGAGCACACCAAATGAGCAAATACGCACAAATTTGATGTAGTTTCCTTCCTTCATAGCACTGTCTGTTGAAAAGAGAGTTCTGCTGCAACAACTCTGGGGAAGCAGTTGCATGTTTGTTTTTAAGCAGCCACATAGAGCAGACTAGACCTGAACACACATGGCTCGTTTAAAGCAAAGCACACACACGTTACACTGACGAGCATGAGCGTAATCCAAGAAAAAAAAAAAAAATCGATACCAATAACAGAAAGTACAATGTGATTACAAAAGGAAAAGAGGGTTATGCAGAGTGTCGTGTTGGAGAGTTGGTGTAGGAAGGAAGCAGAGTCTGAAAGCAGAGAGTCTGTCAGGTTGAGTTTGAATGCTATAGATTCCCCCACGTCTCCGCAGGAGGAAACTGTTCTAGACTGCCGCTCTCATTGTACTCCTGCTCTCCCATGGTGAAGTTTAATCTGTACTGCAGTTGGACTTTCTCCTGAAAGACACACAGAGGATGAGAAAAGTGGACATCCAAAGAACCCTTGACAGACAGCCTCTTTATTAATCTCAGTGCAATAAGTCAGAACAATTACTCTGGATAACTGTAGACTTAACTGCAGCGATAACAGCCAGCAGTTTGCTCATGAATTGACAGTGAAAGAAGTAGAGCAAGCGAGTAAAAGTGGCTTTTTTTGGTTACATTTCTTCTTCTGAGTTTTTTAACTTTCATAAAATGCACCTTGATGTCAAATCTAGTTTGAACTTGAAACAGCTTCAAGTGTTTGTTGTTGCACCATGAGATGAAGCTCTCTATCAGTCCTCTGTGCTCCTGTACAAACAGTCTCTGAATGAAGACAAAATGTTTCTCACTGGAAACTAGTTGTATAAAATGTCCATATAGTGATTTTTTTATGTACTTCACAAAAAATAGTTTGAATACATTTTACAAGTTTTGCAAGGTTGTCTGCTTTTTAAAGGAACCCTTAACTTCCATAGCTTCCATTTCTTGCTGTGGACGTCAGCTGAGTAACATTTAAACAGACAGTTATAATTGAAGTAAGACTCTGTGGTTACTACCCTGTCTGATTATTCAGGTCAAGTGGAGGTTTTTAGAAGCATTTTATTGGTGACTTAT
This sequence comes from Acanthurus tractus, assembly GCA_029783725.1. Taxonomy (NCBI): domain Eukaryota; kingdom Metazoa; phylum Chordata; class Actinopteri; order Acanthuriformes; family Acanthuridae; genus Acanthurus; species Acanthurus tractus. Next base: position 9,881,306 of record JAQNCA010000011.1, read on the forward strand.
TATGACTTTTAAAGGGACCAACCTAAAGTCTATACAAAAACTATAATCTTCACTCACCTTGTTTGGGTTTGCCAGCAGCAGGATCTGTGTGACAGCTGCAGGAGGAAGGATGGGGTTGAAAGCTGGGAGCTCAGTTCCTGACGGAGACTGCAACTTCACTGCCATAGACTACAGTTAAGAAATGAAAACAATCCTTCTTTACGAAGACCGTAAATGAGCTGCAGTGTTTTAATAACAAAGTCTTTACAAGATGAACTGTATGAATAGCTCCTATAGATGAAGGGCTTTAACTTTCTTACTCACCTTTGGAGCCGTGGTCTGAAAGTTAATGTTGGTGACGGGGACAGGAGCGGATGACAGCATGGAGATGATCACCACCAGCACATCAGAACGAGATGGAGGTGAGTCGCGAGCAAAGTGAAAGAGAACCCTCAGACTGTGTCCATCAAACACAGTCACAGGTAACAGACTACCTGCAGAGGGAAGGGACAGAAAGATGGAGGGAGAGGAGGAGAACGCATCATAAAACTGCTCTTTTCGGTAATCAGAGCTATAAATGCAGCCAGCTCACTCACTGGGTTTAATGGATTCTAGCGGTACAAAAACATCAGCCAGGGTGACTTCAGCAGAGGGAGCCTCTGAGTGAGTCGGGGATGTGTCCAGTAATGTTGCTGCGAGGCTGGGCTGAGAGCTGAGGAGAGGTGCAGGAGGCTCAGCAGAGAAGGTTGGAATGGGGTTTGGAGTAACGTTGGAGCCAGACTTGCTCTGGAGATCTCTGAGAGTTGGTTTGGACTGCTGCTTGTCCCTAAAAATAAATGAACAATTAAACTCTCTGTGCATGTGACCTTTAAGATTCTGTAAGTGCTGTCAAAAATACTAAAGGAGGGAGATACCTCTTACATATTTGTTTGAATGGCTAAGGTGAAGTAGTTGTTAAGGAAAAGCTTATTTAAAAAGACTTATCATTTACTTCCTTAGACTTTGTTTATTATTCCCTCACTACTAATTAAAAAAGTGGCTCCAAAGGGGCAGTATTTAACCTTTTTAAAGGTTGTTGCCTGAATCTTTCATCCATTCTCAAAAAATTCACTTTAAATTGCTGAGACTGTTTCTGTCACACACATACAAAGTGTTGCATAGTAACGTGCAAGTTGCAAGTTTTTCACTTGATCATTATCAGCATCTAAGCTACACCTGTTTTTAAGGCGACTTTTACATACAAAATTGTGATTCCCTGACAGGCTCGGAATGACCTAAACTTCATGCCAGGGATCATCACTGCTGACAACTGCAATCTGCAATGAATAAAGTCAGAGTACACAGGACTGAAAAAGACACCACAGGTCAGAAGTTCAAACCCAAAGCATGCTGGTGGTTTTCTTTGACAATCGAGGGTTTGTGCTCCATGAATTTACCCTCGAGAGTCAGACTATTGAGGCTGAGAACTTCTGTGACATTCTGGGGCATCTGAGCAACAACATTCAGAGCAAACAGTCTAAACTGTGGCACACTGGCAACTGGGTTTGCCAACACGACAGAGTCCCTGCACAAGACTTGTTGCTTAGTCTCTGACTTTTTAGTTCTAGAGGAAAATTCAGGTCCATGGTGAAATAACAAGTGAGCATTCACCAGTTGTCATAAAACTTGTGTAACTCAGGTGCTGATAATAATCAAGAGAAGACACTTGGATTTCATTCACTAAAGTTACAGCATGGAGCTGCTATATGCAGGTTACTGTGCCGAGTGTTCTTCATATGCAACAAGGCTTGAAAATTTTTGATTGCACTGTGTACATCATGCAGACAGGCCCATTAAACTTGACTTATAAATATAAGTACTGTCTCCAGTTTTTCCCACAGTTGAAGCATTGATGTGATATTGTTAGAATAGTGGTAGTTGTATACCATTTGACCTGCAGGCCCTCTGGAGGCAGGGACTGCTGCAGCAGCGTCTTTCCCAGCAGGTCCAACTCATCCAGGGCCGAGTTTCCAGGGGTGGAGCCAGATGAATGGGGCTGAGTGTGAGAGGGGGGGTCTGGACTCAGGAGTAGACTGGGTGCTGCTGGGGTGTCTGCATCTATGCTTTCAGAGGACTGGATGTAGACATAGTGTGTAAAAAAAAAAAAAAAAAAAAGGCAATAAAGATGTTTGTTGATTTTACTTCAGCAGAATTAGGAGCGATGATGCCCATTGAAAGAAACTGCGACATGTTGTGTGCTTCTGACATCAGTGTAAATCATGAAAACTGCCACTGAACGATCACATTTATGAAAAATGAACTCCCCCCACTCACCTGGAAGGAGTCCCATGCTGTGGAGTCTTCAGGCTGTGAGGGGGGGTTGGAGGTGTGTGTTCCTTCACTTAAACCTATGTGATGCACAAAGAGCGACAATACTACTCAGGAAAAAAATGACACACTGTTAGGTTGTTGTCAGTGTTTTCTTTCACTGCACTTCAAACCTTAGTTAACCTCTAACAACCCCAACCGATATCCTGCACGATGGTACGGTATTTCAGCTTATTGAAGTGAAATGTCAAACACACTGTTACCGAGTGACATGAGCTCGTCGTCAAGGAGACTGATCCCCATCTCTTGCGAGGGGGCGTTGAGGCTGTCTGTCGGAGTGGGAAACTCTGGGAAGGACGGAGGCGACTGCGGTGATGTGTCTAATCCTGACAGGTCTAGCAGTGCCGTCCCTCCCCCTGTGAGAAACACGACCACACCAGTTATCTTAAACCGACACACAAACTAGCAACTTCTGACATTACAAAGCATCGCTCGGTGTCTCATCCACCTGTTTGTTTCTGCGTGTTTACTGTGTTGTTGCCGTTTACAATCTCCCCCTTCACCTGCTGTTTGTACAGGTTGATGACTTGAGTGAGACTGTCGTTGGCCTGCAGGATCTCCGCTGTGCATGAGACAACAATGAAGAGCAAACATTATGCTACTGAGCTGCTTTTCCAGCTGAAAAAACATCACCAAAGATAATGTGGTGGTCAAAAAGAAATTAACTAACATGCTACAAAACATGACTCTTAAAACAATGACTTTGTCCCACCTCTGTTATGCACTACTGAAACATGCTTTTGAATATTATATCCAATTTATTACATATATTTTACCAATAGAGTAGACTTTTCACACTGACAGGCAGCAGCTTTTAACTATTCTCCTTAATCTTGTGTTTTCTATATTTATCCATATTTATATTTTGGGTTTGTCTCTGTTGCTCTATAATCAGGTCCCACAAAACTCTGAGTTCAGTATCCTGTTGGGGCCTTTATGACAGAAAAAAGACTATAATTACTGACTTGTGGTTGTGTGCTTGTGCCAACTAGTCAAGTTGCAGTTTAAATCCGTGTCTGTCTAGACTTAATTTAAGTGCTGAGGACTTTAAAAGAATTTAAATGAGTATTAAGTGGATTTTTGGAGAAACGAAGGCCATCACTGTACTGAAATGCATGATTTCAGTCAGTAATTTCCACATAGGAACATTAGTTATTTTGCGATGTGACACTTAGATTGACCTTTGACCTTTAAGAAATAAAACGTAATCACTTCATCTTTTCCTATTACACATTTGTGTGAAATTTTGTTTCAATTTCCAAACACTTCTTGAGCTATGGTAGAAAATGTGTCTGTGATGCCACAGTGACCTTTGACTACCAAATTCTGGTCTGATTACAATTTAGTTCAAGTGGATGTTTGTGGCAAATTTGAAGAAACTATTTCAGTGTGTTCCTGAGATACTGCATTAACAGGAACAGGACAATTGGATGGCTGAAGAAGACAAAACATGACACACAGTGACACAAAAACACCTAAATCATGCAACAAATTAGAAACTGTGGGATTTTCTTTTGCCTTTTCTGACAAGGACTAACAGATAAAAGATAAGAGAGAAAACATTTTTGCAGCAAATACACAGGCAGAGATGATTCCTTTTTTATTGATTCACATATTCAGTGGCACACAAATAAAAATAGCGCTCACCCAAAGCCTCGTCATTGTCTTCTGTATCACTTGCCAGTCTGAACAGTGTAGGTCTCATTTTCTCACAGCGCTGGAACAAATCCTAGCCACACAAAACGCATCAAATATCACAAATCAAGTTTCTGTGTTAACACTTAACACTCTGATTATAAGTGCCTGTCTTTCAGTTCACCTGTAGAAGTTCAGCATTGCTTTGATTGCTAGCAGTGCTGTCGTAGTCCTGCAAAAGCTGAGTCAGCAGGGTGACACTCTCCTTCACCTCCTGAATGGCGTTCACCCGCTTTGACACTTTCTCTGCTCGCTTCTGATCCTACAAAAGACAACAGAGAGAATCACAAATGGCACACATAACAAGTGTGACCACGAACACGAGCAACTCTATCAAATGCTTGTACTTCAAGCAAGCTGCAGAAACATTAACATTAACAACAGAAACACTAAAACTGAGCTGAAGAAAGAATGTGTATGTACAGTGAGGTCAGAGAGAGGCCACTGAACAATCAGGGTTAAGAGCAAAGTGCAGCTCCAACAAGCACAGAAATCAGGGCAAATTTACTCTGAATTCCTGCTGAATCACTGCCAGTGACACACAAAACACCCCAGGGCAACCAACCCATTTTCTCATTCAGTTAATGCTCCTGCTATGAGTGCAGCACCGTGGTACTTTACTTTCATTTTTGGAACCACACAAACACACAAGACTAAACCTGCAGCACTGAAAAGTGGGAGTGCAGTTAATGTATGACAGAAAAGTGATATTTCATCAAAGTAGGAACGATGAAAAGGAGAGAGTTTTACCTCTTGGACCATTTCCTTAATGAGTTTGTTGGCAGCTTTAAGGTCCTCAGGGTGCGAGCTATTTAACAGGCGTGACAACATCTGACGAAGCAGACAGCCGGCGTTCATATGGAGGAAAAAAAGAGCGAAAAACGTTCATAAATCCCAAAGTAGAGATGAACAAAATCATGTTTTATGCACAGTCAGTAAAAAACTTGCTCTGGTAACATTAATTCTCATGTTAGAGAGTGTCATTTTCTTGTTACAGACAAGTCCTTACTTTTGACTTCTCCTCATCCTCAAAGATGGCATTCTTGGGTCTGGGTGGAGGAAGGTTCAGCAGTTTGTCAGGCGGCAGCTCTGGGTCTTGTTTAATAATACCTTATTTACAAACACAGAATACGAACAAGACAAGCCGTTAAATTCAGCTCATTATTACTCTTCACTGTAGTTATTAGTTGTGTTTGTCATGACTTTAAATCTTAAACATGGACATGAGCTGCAATCTTTTGTGCCTTTTAACAGCTTTTAGAGTTATAATTTCTGGTAATCTGAGCGTCTGATATAATCTGAGCCACTCACCTTGTTTCTTCAGCATCTGATAAGCGTCTGAGATCTTGGCCTCATCAGGTAACCCCAAAGTCCAGCTATAGATCAACTCCAAAACCTTCTTTTTTACAGGCTCTGGTGACCGTGAGCCCAGGTACTAAAGAAAACAGCCAAGTTATTGACATACAACAGCCATGTTAAGCTAACAAACAAAAAAGGACTGCTAAACACATACGCTCAGAGAGAGACATAAAAATCTTACCTTTGGAGAAACTACTTTGATGAGTTCATTGAGAAAACGAAACTTGCCCACTTCACTGTGAAACCTCTTCCCACAGTTTTTCATACACGTCTCCAGAACCTAGAAAAGAAATACAATGCCAGAAATTGTACACCTCAAAACACATACAGGCGTGCAACGTCAAACTATTTAATACATATTCAGATATGCGATTGAGGATGCTTTCTGTTTGTTACATGACACATTTGAAAGCCTAACAGCATCTATTACATATGTCTAATGTGCATTTTAATGCATAAGCACGGCTCCTAAGTAGACAGTCTCCATATTCAAATTCAAGCCTTTTTTTAGCTTCTCATGCAGAATGCAGCTATCCTCGATTATCTTCTCCTAATGATTATTTAACTTCATCACATTAAATAAGTTGTTAATATGCTGTAAACAGCAAAAATTATGTTTTAGGTAAACATTCTACAGAGGGCTATAGAAATGAAAGAAAAAAACAAGTGCTTATTAACATTTGTCCCCACATTAAATATAAGAATTTAAAGGATTACCAGCACTTGCATGAATGAGTGCATGCATATGCATATGAGTAAAAGCCAAAAGCCAAAAGTAATCTTTGGTTGAAATTTGCAAAGTTTTCATCTTAAAGTAGTAAACAAATGTATATTATATAGCCTATACAATAAGTATGACAAATAATTCTTTTGCGACACAAGAAACTGCACTGCAAACCAGGGTGATCAATATGAAGTCTCCTAAAAACAGATCTTGGTTCAGATTTACACTCACCAGCAGGGCCTGCATAGCCTCCCACTCCTGAGGAGACTGGATCTTGTGGGCCAAGAGCCTTGTGGCCAGCTGAGGTCTGCAACACAAGTCATAAGCAATTCTGACTGTCCAGACCACTGTATAAAGCAATTGGGGGCAAATGGGCAGACTTAAGCATTTTAAAACATGCTGCAGCAAGTGAAGAGACCATAATTAGGATCTACAGGATTAATTAATTTGAATCAGCATCAACCAGACCATAATAAAGGTATGAAGCTAAAAACAATGTCCTCTTACCCCTCCAGATCATTGTTGAGTTGGTCACAGAAGGCATGGATGCTGCTCCAGTCCGTGTCTCTGTTGAGGGGGTTTGTGGCTCTGTCTAAAATGTGAGGAAATGGGATGTCGCACAATGATGGTGATGATGTCATTTCAGCGTTATTGTATTTTATTTCTAAAGTTATTTTGATATTAGAATATACATGTCTGGCATTTTGGGTATTGAAATAAAAAATATGCATTACTGTTAAAGACAACATCAGGCAAGTTTATTTGTCTTTGTGTACTGATTTATTGTATTCATCCCTGTTAATATAACAGTGAACATCACTAGCTGTTCGGTTGTTGTCTCTGCATGCAGCTGACACTGTTAGATACACTGAAGTAATGCTGCCCTTTTTCTGTGAATGATGGTTAAAAATAGAGACCCACCTCTGGGTACAATGCAATAAAACAACACAGAATCACAAGCCACAGCGTCCAAAATTTTCATAAAGTCAAACACCTCCACAGAAATTTTTAAACACAAATATGTAGCCTTATTACACAGTGTTTATATTCTTTTCTCTCATCAGCCTTTTTCCTCTTTATATTGTTTTGTTGGTTTTTTGTTTTTTTTTGCTTGTAAACAATCAACTGGGTGCATGTTGGGAATTCCATCCTTAAAAATTGAACGAGTGCTTCTACATTCATGCCCAAAAAAACTTCACATTGTAGAAATTTTGAATCAAAAATTCTTTACTTCTTTACTAAAGCCCAAAGGTTGTCTGAGTGACTCCATGGTTAAAATGTATTTAATGTCTGCCGTGCAGTGAAATATGCAGGGCAGGTGCTAACTGAGTGACACGTTAGCTAGCTTGATGTCGCGAGCCGCACTGTCACTGTGACGTCTAGAACTTTCTCACGAGCCCGCAGCTTTGCCATAATCATTGTCTAACCTTTGTCACTTAAAACGGGGGGCCCGTGATCTTGTCGCTTCTATCATTAGCTAGTCGAGCGATCGCGGCGTACAGCTAATGCTACGTCTGGCTGTGTTGTGTGTTGACAGCTGGGGAGCACAGCAGCTCCAGAGCTAAATTAGCATCCTGGATGTGACGGAAGGGTCCGCGTCTCCTCCGGTGGGACACGCACCGTTATTGTGAGCTGACATCTCATCGACAACGTCTCGTGGATAGTAATTTGCCTGGGTCCAGGTTTCTAGGAAACAGTGGCCTGGTAGAATAAGTTTATAATACTCACTGATACGAGACTCCAAACTCTCCGCATCGGGCGGCGCAGCCATTACTGCGAGATTTATGTGGCGTGTGAATCTCGCGAGGGAAACACACGGGCACGTAGAGACAGAGGAGACGCAGAACCAGAGTAGAGAGAAATTACAAATTAAAAACATGAATGGTTTTTAAAACATTCGTGTATTTATATTCAGATTGTAAACAATGTGGTCTACTTGGATTTCTTAATTGTTTTTAACATGCACATTTAGTAAAAATAAATAGATTAGCTATTGGTTATAAAAGATAGTAATAATAATAATGACATGTTTGAAGACAAATGAGCAATCATTATATATATGAAAATGCTCTTAACCAGATTGACTTGTGGCTGTTCCTTTTATTTTTCCAAGACTCAAAAATTGTATTCTACTTTTTTTAATTTTACTTGCTCGACAGGAGGAACTTTTTAAAAATGCTTTACATTACTTATTATTACCAACAAATTTCCTACAATGAAAAGAATATCTAACTGATGAAGAAAGAAAGAAAAAAGAACTGGATGAAGGATATGAATGTACTATGCCTTATTGCAATAAAATGAAGTAAATCACAAAAAACAAACAAAAACAAAACAAAACAAAAAACACAGGCCTACTATGTTTTACTGTCACACAGTAAGAAAATATATGACAAGTTTGCAACCAGAAACCTCCCTTTCCTAATTATAGAGAAGTGGAAGCTCTGTGTCTCCCTCCAGCGGAAGCTATTGTACATTTCACTGAATGTGGAGCCCAACAAGGTGGACTACTGCGAGTAACGGGATTTTGATTCAAATTTAAACCATTTGTATCAAATCGACCTTAATTGATCGGAGTTCCGCGGATGTTTGGACTACGGTTTATTGCAATTGGAAGCTCTTTGTTGATTCGTGGCGTAAAGTGACATGTGTTGCCGTATGTGAGGGAAAAGTGCTAGACAGTGAAGCAATGAGAAGCCGTCCTGCACGCGCAGACACCTTCGCTTTTACTTGAAAAAGCCTCAGCGCAGCAGAAAACAATCCTTTTCCTTCCTGCCTCTTCATCAACTAGATTGACTAGTTTGGCTGCGGTTTGTCTGCAAAAGTACTTTCAAGTTTAAGGCTTGTTATGTACCCGCTTCCTGCTTACTCTACAAAGGCAAACCTGGGCAACTTCATCTGATCTCCTCCACGTTGGAAAGTGCAATGTTCACAACAAATCAAATCTCACACAAGAAATGGCATCATCGAAAGCTTTACGAGACTGGTGTCGCGTAACATGCTCCGATTACCCGAACGTCGAAATAAAGGACATGTCAACCTCGTTCAGAGATGGACTTGCCTTTTGTGCCATCATCCACAAGCATCGACCTGACTTGATGTAAGTAGATCAATAGTTTCACAGTGCTGTGTTGGCTGCAGTCACGCTTGGCTAGATTAATCAGGACAGCGAGTTTGAATAGGACCGTGTCTGCAGGTGCATGACCAGGAAACTTCTGTCTTTTTATTTCACATCACCATCGTCTGTTTAATCGTGTTCTTGACTGGAGCTGCTTCAGAAACGTGCTGTCTAATCTGGAGCAGAGCGGAATCTGCACACTATATGTAGGACTAATCTGCTCTAATTTGCCTAATCCTTTTCTGTCTCTCTGTTTAACATGTTCTCGTCCAGTTTAATGGGATTAGTTGGTTTGTTTCTACCTCTTACATACAGACATTGAACTTGACTGCCTTCATTGAATCTCTGATCTTGTGTTGCAGTTTGCTGGTACAGACACTTGGCTGTGTATTGTCTGATTAACCTTAATTCACCAACAGTCAACTGTTGCATTTGTTTGTGATATTTGTCTTTTTATCATCAATTAATCAATCCTGTCTTTTTTCCCGCCTTGCTCTAGAGATTTCAGCTCTCTCTCCAAAGACAATGCTTATCAAAATAACAAACTGGTGAGTGACTTCCTTCCACTGTATGTTAATACACAAGCCACAACACAAGCTTGAGTCACTCATCTCTGCCTATGAGGTTTGTTTACCACTACTTACACAAAGATACAAAAAAACAAGGTATGAGTAATCTTTATGCAATTTCCTTTTTCAGTCTTATACTATATTCTGTTTGTCTTTCCTTGTCTGTAGGCATTCGAGGTTGCAGAGATGAAGCTGGGCATCCCTGCGTTGCTGGACCCACAGGATATGGTTTTGTCTAATGTGCCTGACTGTCTGAGCGTCATCTCCTACCTTTCTCAGTACTACTACTTCTTCAACAGGAAGTCTTATGGTTTGTCGAGTAGAGTCTCTCTTTTTTATTTTATAACTCAGTGATGCAGCAAAATTAGCAGGCAGAGGTGAATTTAACTCAAAGGCACTTTATTGTGGTACATGGTTGTAAAAGGAAAGTAGGAGGTTATCTAGAGTGCATCAGTGGTGCTTTAGGCTTTATAAAAGATGTGCAAGTTTGTTCTCTTGGAGGAATTGTTATTGCCAGATTGGTTTGAAGTTTTCCAGCCAAATAACTCCTCAAAATCTGCTTAAATGAATTAAAGAAATCCACAAATATAATTTATAATTCATAACACTGAAGTTTATCACACATATCTTAAATATTACATGTAATAATAACACAACAATTTAAGTGTCCACAAGTGAACTGCAACATAAGCAAGAGGCTGCATCATATAAAGTAACAATTAGACTATGCCTTCTAATTAAGGAACAGCTTAAATAAAGGAAACAAAAGGTTTTGCCTAACTTGCCAAACTACAACAAGCCCTGACTGTGTGCTAACTTTGAGTGTGCATGCCTAACATGCAAGAAGAGAAAAAGAACAAGAGGAGAGAGGAGCGCATTCGATCCCATGCTATCATGACAACAAACAAATGATGTTGCAATGTGTCATGGTTGCATCTTTTATAAATTTATATGACAAAATGGAGTGCAAAAAAACATATAAGGTGCTTTTTTGGAAATAATGTATGAAGAAAAAAGACAATAACCAAACACTCCATAAAAAGCAAATAAAAAACATTTATTGATCCGGCTTATGCATGGCAACTATTAAAACAAACAAACAAAAAAACGCAACTCCACTTTGCAGCATTTAGGCCCTCATCATGGCATTGAACCAGAAGCAAAACTAACTCGAGACCAACAAAGATCTCAGAACCAACAAGGAAATGACATCAGTGGCTCACCACACAATGAAGAGAGCAGGTGACTCAAATTAGAGGAAATGATCTCAATTTGATAGAAATGCAAGCTGCGCTGCACTACACCACTAGAATTCCTTCGGCTACAGAACGTAAAATACTGTTAATGTTTTAATGTTTGAGGTTTCTGTTTCGATCAACAGAGCAAGTTTGCAAAAACACTACAGCTTGTTAATGTTCATTGAGTAGACTGCACTTTGGTGGTAATGATGGCAACTCACATCTCCTCTCAATAGAATGAATAAATGATGTTGTATTAAAATTTAATTGAGTAACTGAAAGTGTTTGCATATGAAATGAAAGTGTTCTGAAAATGAAAGTAATTTAATATCCTGTAATTTTTTTATATATTTGAAAACCAACAAAATTACTGTCCACCTGTCCAAGCCCAGTTTACCCCACAAAGTGCAACCCAGTACCCCTCAATTAAGTAAATAAACTACCCAGTCTGGTTCCACTGAGTGGCTGCATTCTTCTCACCTTCTCTGTCGCCATCACTGTGTTTACACTGTTGTCCTTCACTTTTCACAACACATGAGTTCAATCAGCACACAGCCATCCACTATTAAAAAACAAGACATCATGTTTTAATCATCTAAATTCTGTCGTCTCTTGACTTTACAGCAGGTCTCGCCAGTGTGAGGTCATCACATGTCTCCGTCTTAAACAATCTCACAAAGAGCAACAGTGCTGATGGGCTGAAACCTCATAAGGTAAACGCTCACGGTCCTCTTCACTAACATTTGCCTTCAGTGTGAACACACCTGGTTTCTCGGACTCTCTGTCATCTCGGCTCCTGGGTTAACAGTCTCAGTCACAGGTTCCTCTTCTCCTTTCAGAGTTCGATTGATCTCGAAACCAGAGGGGAATATTGTTTATCCAGCACGAGGCCACGAACGCTGTGTCATTTGTGCTTGAAGCCTATCCACCTCATACAGAGGCATCTGATTGACGGAAAGGTCTACCATCGCAGCTGTTTCAGGTAACAGAACTGTCATAAAGTAACAGCACCTTTTTGTGTGTTTTTTTGCTTCCTTCCTCTTTTCGTGGCTGGATCCAGATCTATCCAGACTGTGTGTAGATCTGGCTGAGACAGACTGTGGTTCACACATAAGAATGCGTTTCCAATGTGTTTCAAGTGACCACTGACATCATATTTGACATCCCCTCTTATATGTGATTATATGATTATAGCCAAAAGTATCTGTATCAGCTTGAGAAAGCTGTTTTTTGTGTTCAGACATCACTACAGTTCACTAATCGTATTACTTTTTTTCCTGTTATATAGGTGCAAAGTGTGCCACAGCACTCTTTTACCAGGATCGTACACCAAGGGAAGCAGTGCTGGCTCTTTGATTTGCACTCACCATGCAGATGGTAAAAATACTTGTCCTGACCTCAGCCAGCAAACTGGATCAACTGAGAATCAGCCTAATTGTAAGTTTCAGGCAGGTTTTTTTTCTTTAAGTGGATTGGCTATCACCACAGTCCCTCATTACGCTAAGAAAACGGAGTCACAGGACAGACTGGTTTGTGAAAGGCCAGAGGCAGAGGGGAAAGAAAGGCATGAGGAGAACAGAGAAGTGAGAGACAGAGAAAACAGAGACTGCACTGTTGGAATAAACTGCAGGGAGAAGAAGCCAGCGCCTCCTCAGCTTCCCACAGCTGTTGCTGAGGACAGTGCTGAAAAAGCTGGACCTGCATCCACCGTGGCAGATAGGAAGATACGACAGGGGGAAACAAAGACTCAGGAGCCGACTGAGCTCTCTTCACCTTGTGCAAAAGAAACAGAAGAAACTAGTCGACCAGTTCCAGCACCGAGGCGAACGTCAGGCTCTTCTCTAGTTCCTGTTCCTGCACCCAGGACCAAAAACTCCCAGACCATGAACAGCTGCCCTGCTGCAGGTAAATGAAGATTATATTGTTTTGCTGTTGTTTTCTTTGCTTTGTATGTTTGTCGATGAGAAGGCCAAGTCCATGTAAAAAAAAGCCTTGAAGCCATTTTTGTTTGTCTCTCTCTTTTATCACGCAGGCAATTCACCCAGCCAAAGTAAAAGTTCATCCAGTTCACCTCACAAGTGAGTGTACAGAGTCTGTTCTCTGCTGCCTTTACCGCTGACACAAACCTCGACTTCTCTTCTGTATTACTTGTGAATATTATTGAAAAACCTGGACAATAATTAGAACAATTTAAGAAACATGCAAATAAATAAACATTAAATCTAAATCGAGGCTAAATATTCAACATCACATCAAAGGAGCTTCATAGTATATTCTGCTTTATCATCATTTAATTCTATTTATTAAATTTTAAGGAGAATGCACATTAATAAACATCTCTGTAAGTGTGACAGTGTGAGTCAGCTGGCTAATTTTTAATGCAGTTTTTTGCCAGATGTTTAAAACCAACCAGGTCACTGTTAAAATTTAAAGACAGAAGATAACAGTATGCCTGAGAGACAGCCACAAAATAATTCTCACGGTGATACGCCAGCCACACAGAGCAAGAGCAATCGCAAAAAACGCAACAAAGAGCAATAAAAGTCGCGAGCAACACAGATTATGATTAATATTGACACACACTGACACACTAAGCAGCAATAAAACATAAACTATGACCATAATGTCAATCGAGTTATGTTTCAAGATGTGACTACAAATTAGCAAAATGAGGAAACTGTATATTTAACAAATGTGCCTAAAGCAAGACACAATAACAGAAGTTCATACCGCACTGTTAATAAAGCTGAGGAAGAACACCATACATTGCAAAACCATGCAAAGCAGGCCATCTAGCAGCCAGCAAAGACAGTGGCACAAGTAAGCAGCAAATGTCAATAATACGTTAATAATTTTTATATGTATGTATGTATTTTATATGTATTATATGTACTTCATATGAAGGCACAGGTTCTTATTTCAGTTGGTAGGCTGTTTTAATGATCAGAAACTCTTATAGAAAAGCATTATTAGCTAAAGAAGCAGTACTTCTAAGGAGATGCACAGTCCCATAATAATGATGCAGTGATAGAAAAAAGTTCCTTAAAAGATCTTCCTCACTTGTGGAGTATTTTTTTAACCATTTGGAGTCACCTCCTGAAAATCGTGTGAGAGATTCTTGAAGGAAATAACTGATTGTTGAGTCTTATTCTCAGGACATCAGATACTGATGACCTGAGAATAAGAAAAATCAACTTTCTTCCTCTAGAGTTTTTCACACCACCTCTAAAGCACCTCTTGTCTTTCCTCTCGTAGCAACATTCCAACCAGTGGTAGCTCCAGAGTGAAAACCAACCATCCCTGGCTGGCCATCATCCATCCCGGACCCTGGACACAGCTGCCCCCTGCTCAAGCTCCAATCCCCACTCCTCGATCCAAGCTGCAAAGATCAAGTTGCAGACCCAGAGTGCCTGCTCCCAATCCATTTGAAGAAGATGTGGATGAGGCAGCTACTTGTTCAGAGAATGGAGACAATCCAGGTGGAGTTACTAACACAGTGAGCACTTTGAGCGAACCAGCTGGAGATTCTCATCAAATTGGTTCATCAGATCTGGATGAAAGTGGAAACACAAGAGGTTCACCAGCAGAGGTGACTGAAACTGCAGGAGGGCCGCATGCCGTCTCAGATGAGCCACAGAGTCACATTTTACCCAGAAGTCTCTCTGTGCCAGCCGTCACATCTGATCAAAGTGCCTTTTTGCCCGCTGATAGTTCAGAGGCAAAAGAATGTGACCAGGTTACATCATGTGAGAGTAAGGTATGAACACAGATAATGGCTAACTTTGAAAAATGAAAACTAATATGAATGCTCTCTTCTGCAGTCACAGACTCATTAGACAGGAACCACTCCTCTGAAAAAGATGTTTTTTATTGGAACATAAATGTCACGTAAACGTAACACACTGGGCCAGGCTGGTTTAACAAAACAATCATTTACATAGCAATGAAATATGTCCAACAATTTTCCATTTTCTTGACTTTTTTCAGCCGGTCTGCAAGGAGAACCCTTTTGATCGAAAACCTGCAATGCCCAAATCAAAGACTTTTCAGGACCTGCCATCAAGACGGGCCCCGGCCCCTGGACATGGCTTCCCACTCATCAAGAGGAAGGTACAATGGCTGGGTTCAGACATTACTACAGCAAAAACAATAAAAATAACACAACTCATGGTTACACTACAGACTGTAATCCAGATCTACATTATTTCTTTTCTACATAGTTTTAGCGACCAGTGCTGAGGAATCACCTCACTTACCAGAAAAAGCAGAGCACTAGATTACCAAGAGCAACCAGTTAACTATTTTCTCATGTTTGTCCTCATTTATGTGCTTGTAGTTCTAAATGCACATTGACACATTTTTGCCCATAAAGCAAAAAATCTAAATGACTTATTAGTTTTTCCTCCATGGCATCACCTTCAACATCAGTAGAGGGTTTAATTGCATTAAGTTCATTGAACTAAAGATGCAGAGGTTTTCTTAGTCCTCATCACAAGGTTCAGACATAAGACGTAAGTTGTTCTGGTGTAAATTCAAACTTGGTTTTTGCAGAAAAAAATGCATTGGAGTTTTAGACTAATATGCTGCTTGACAGGTGCAGACAGACCAGGATGTTTCTACAGAAGATCTGCAGGTGGAGATGAGGAAGCTGGAGAAACAACTGCAGGACATCGAACAACGAGGAGTTGAACTGGAGAGCAATCTGAGAAACTGCAAAAATGGTTCACCAAACTGTTTCTTATGCTTTTGATAAAATGCTTAACTAACACAAAATCCCTGTTTCTGTGTTTTTAGTGCACAAGAATACTTACTACACTATACAGTAACACCACTGTGTAATAGAGACATCTTTCTTTTATTATTTCAGATAAAGAGGAGGAACAAATGCTGTTGGAGTGGTTCTCTCTTATCCATGAGAGACATGTTCTGGTGTGCAGAGATGCAGAGCTGGTTTATCTGTAAGTTGAAAAGACCAGGACGGTGACTGTCCTCTGGTGTTGAGCTATGTGTGCTATTATTTTTAATTTCCCCAGAAGATTACTTTGTAGCCCAAAGGTTTCATTTTATGGTGGGTGGTTCCCCGAATTTCACTGACATTTTTTGTGCTGTTTTCCAGGAAAAAGCAGCAGAAGTTAGAGGAGAGACAGGCAGATGTGGAGTACGAGCTCAGATGCCTCCTCAATAAACCGGGTCAGTGTGTTATTGTGTGCATCAATTTTTTCAGCCAACATACCTGAAAATGATAGCAGTTATTTACTTCAGTAACCAGGGGCATCCCTGAGGAAAGACTCTGATTCAGGGATCGATAATCCTTGAACTAGTTGCAGAGGTTTAAACAGTTCTGTGCAGTCTGACCTGAAACTCACTTGTGTGTTTGAGAAAATCAGAAACCTCACCGGCTCCAGTTTCCTAAATGTGGTGCATGTGTCGCAGTGCAAAGGAATGATATGGCTTTGATTTCTTAAACATCACACTATCGTCTTTGCATTCAGAGACTGACTGGAGTCAGGAGGAACGAGATCAAGAGCAGAAGCTGATGGACGAGCTGGTCGCCATCATTGAACAGAGGAACCAGATCATCAGCAGCTTGGATCAGGACAGGCAGAGGTGCAGCAAACAGAGAATAATGCCTGGTGCCTTCACATTCATAGGTTTTTCCAGAAAAAAGTAAATTCTTCTCTTTTTGTCTGTTCAGGGAAAGAGAAGAAGATCTGCTTTTGGAAGCCATGATGAAGAAGAATGGTGAGAAAAGTATTTCTTTTTATATTTTAAAGTCTTCTTTAAAAATGCTTTCTTAATATTGTTGTATGTCTTCTGTATATGTCTGACTTTTCTTTCTGCTTTTGAAGAATTTTTTTGAATAAAAGGAAATTGTGTCTTGGATTCTCTGAAATAATAACAATTTTTTCCTAAAACCATCATGTTTGCATACGAACACTGCTGGAAATGGTCACTTGTGTTTTACTGCTTGAAACTGTTGTGTCTCTGCTCAGAGTTCCAGAAAGAGAAGCTGAAAGAGCTAAAGAAGTCAAAAGGAAAGTTCAAGCCCAGCAAAGTTTTTAAGATGCTGAACCAGAAAGCTGAGAGCACCAAAGACTCCATGGACAAGAAGAACTAAAGAACTGTCATGACTGCTGAAATTCTCACAGACAACAGACCTGTTTTTACTTTTAGTGGAGGAACTTTTGTGAAAGAGTGGAAAATTAACATAATATGAAAAGGTTTTATCATGTGATGAAGGGCAGCTCCGAGATAACCGAGAAAAAAAAGTACATTTTCTCAGTGCAAATGCTTCAGTGTTATCAATACAATTTTCACTCCATGATTCATTACTTGCCTTATTTCTCATTTGCAATCAATTTTTGTAATAGCTGGTGCACACAATAAATATTTATTTTAAAAAGTCTTTCCTATGGAGAGGAATTTTTGCACTCTATTCACTTTTTATTTCTGTTTTATAAATGGTTCATAGTTATCTACTGTGCCGAAGGAAATATGCAAATATGCAGTCAAAACCAACATGTATTAATAAGGAAAACGAGTTTTGCTTTGTTTTGTTTTTTAATTGAATGTTAACAATCACACAGTGTTAATGGTCTTTACCCATCAGTATAAATGAAATGCTTTAATATTAGGGGGCTGCGTGATGCAATCACCTCGTCCTGACTGTAACCTTCCCTTGTGTGCAGTTGTTATTTATGATTTGTTTCCAAAGTTCCTTCTTATTTTCAGTGTCTGTTCAATACACATAACA
>JAQNCA010000011.1:9919532-9957975 GCA_029783725.1 Acanthurus tractus
AGTCGGATAGTAGGGTACTACGAGCTCTTTAAGATAAGATGGTGCCTGGTCGTGAAGCGCTTTGTATGTAAGAAGAACGATTTTGAATTCTATTCTAGATAACATTTTATAACTGTTGAGTCCTAGCCCTGTTGAGCCCTGGTTTATCATCAAAAACCCACAAAACCTGTGACATTCCTGTCAGCCTGTGTTTTATTTAGTGCTATTCAGCAAATGTTATCATGCTAACACATTAATTGATGATGGTGAACATTGTAAGCATGATAAAGTAAAACGCTGCTAGCATCTTAGTTGTGTTGGTGGAACAGTTCCGCCAAAATGTTCTGTCCTTATCTGTCCACTCCCAATGCTGATAGAAATTCAGCTGAAGTTATAGTCCCACAAATCATTTCCAGAGCTTCTCAGCAAAACAGCATCCTCCTAAACAACTGAAGAAGCAGGATAATTACTTAAAACAAAACAAAACAAAACAGAACAATCATAAAATAGCTTGTTTGGCTTAATCAAAATCTCTGGATCCCAAACTGATTAAAAAGACTTTTTTAATGCAAAATTTTCATTGTCACTGCTGATGAAAAAGATTCAGTGCATGTCCCATTTGAAGTGGGTGCACAAGCGTGGGTGCCTGTCTATGTTAAAGCCTGGAGGAAAAGAAGCCACAGAGGTTAGGTAGGTTTTTGCCAAAATGTAATGTCAGATCGAACAGAGGCACTTTTCCCTGTAAACTGCAAACTCTGTTGATCATGTGACAAGCTAACAGGTAAACATGCAGAGATCAGTTCTCACTGAGCTCAGGTGTATCTGGTTTGAGACTGTGCACTCATTTTTGTGCAACATTGCTGTGAGTAGATTATTTGAGAATTTTTAATTTTGGTTGAACTGTTCCTGTAATTTGAAGTTCAAATCAGATGCATAATATTCTGCTGTCATGTCATCTGACTTTCAGAAGGGTCATACCAGAGGCAAGTGACACAGTTACCGAGTTATATTGTGTAAACAACAACAGTGACATTACTTTCATCCATTATGCAATAAAAACAGCAGTTGGCTGAGTGTACCTTGTGCAATACTTGAGCAAGGGATGACCTTTGGGACCCTTAATCCAGGTTTACTTAGATTACTTTCTTAAACACATCTATGTACGTTAAACTAAAGGCACGGATGCACAAAGGAGTCGCATCGCACCCTTTTGCATCAACCAGGAGCGGCCTAGCAGCCTTTAGATCTGTGCACTTGCTGAATCCTGCTGCAGCTGTGACGGCAACAAAGGCGAAAGAAAAAAGGGGATGATTCAGGAATAACAAGAGAAAGAGAATCCTCAATGCTGCCCTGTGTCCCTTTAAACTGTCTCCAGCCCCCCACCCCCCCAAGCACAATCAGTCACATTATTTCTTATGACCAACTCTCTTCCTCTACCATGCAGTTTGTGTGTGTGTGGTATGTATAAGCATTTTTGGCAGTTAAACCCATCACACATCACCACACATATAGGCAGATTTAATGGTAAGATTTGGACTCTCCCAAACAACCCATCTCCGTAGGACGAGGGGACATGCTTGAGAAATGATAATTGGGTGGAATGAGAAGCGAGGGACGTGAAGATTGAGTCATTTGCAGGAAAATGCAGAAAATGATGTTCAAGAATTCAGCTGGGAACAAGGGTGTCCTTTGTTAGGATGTTTCTACTGCATGTCTGGCTGGTTGCTGTTTGGGACATCAGTGCACAGCAATGATGTGCCTCTCAAAAAATGTTCGAATTTAGTGGACTGTTTTTCCCCCTGGACACAAAACAGAATTCTCGTTAAACATCTAATTTAGCGTGACTTCCCGGTAGCTGAGAACAACAATCTGCATTTCTTGAAAACAGCGATGAAAAGAGCAAATTTGATAAACTTCAGACTTCCTTTTTTGAATCTGCCCTCAGAATTTCTGTTACTTCTACTTAATATACCTGCAAATTTGCTCCATTCGAGAGTAATTCATTGTGCCTTTAACTTAAGTCCACTATTTATTTGACAACGGTTTGATTTGAAATATGAAACAAAATCATCTTGTAAAATGTAATGTTTTGTTATAAATAAATACATAAGTAATAGAAATCCAGTAACATATAGTATAGGGCTTGTTTATATCTTACACTCATTCAATACAGATCAAGATGTCACATACAAAACAAATGACCATATCACAAATAATGATGCGGTCTTATCAGTTATGTGATGGTATATAAAACTGTGACTGGTCTTACATCAGTGTTAGTAAGCCTGTGATATAATAGTATGGAAAATAAAACACCCTCATAGGGGAAATCATTTAGTATTAGTAACTTTGGCTTTTGATACTTAGCAAGACTGTTGGAATCAAACCGTTTTTACTGTAGTGAGAGATCGATCATACAGCACACTCAGAGCAAAAACAGAATCCGTTGTTCAGTGTTTGAGCCATTTAATGGAAATTAAATGTCAGACTCATGTGTCTAAGTCAGATTCAACATTTGCACATAATAAGTTTCATTGAAGTGTGATTTTTCTTGCACAGCAGTTGTGTAGACTGAAGCAGTTTGGGCTTAGATTACCTAACAAACAACCAGAAGAGTCAAAATGGCCTGTTTACAGCCTTTTCAGTGAAATCCGTTTCTTGTTTATGGAAGAACTCTCCTAAAAGTAAATTAGCAATCATTGATCATTAGTTCCTTTTCTGCTTATTTTTTTGCTACAGTGATCAAAGGCAGTTTCAGAGAATGAGAAAAACGCTGTGTTAGTGCAGTGACGTAAAGAACAACGTACATATCACACTTTGTACTGCTTTTGATATCCTTTCTCTTAGAGTATTTTTACTTTGTGTAAAGTAGAGGTTTCGACAAAAAACAGTATTTTCAATCATTTGATATTTTAAAATGAAACATTAATATTTTGCTTAAAATCCCCCAAATTATTACAATGTGTAAATCATGCAATGCTTATTTAATTTTCCTTTCTTTTTTGTTCTCATTTAGTTCTCATTTTGTCATTGTGACTGCCACCTGCCAAAAATCAGAAAAATGTATCAAGTGTATTTGTTCTTTTTATCTGCTTGTTGTACAGTTTTTGTAACGCACTCTCTCCAGCTCCCTACAATCCTATTTTGAGTCAATTTCATTTGCCTAAAAAGAGAGAAAGCACACAATAAATAAAGTCAAAGACAAATTTGTCTAATAACTTTTTTTTTCCAATTTCTCAATACTTTAAGCCACAAAGACAGCCATGCTCTACATATTATTAAAGTTCTTATAACTAACATGTCCCCGTTGGAAGCAGAACCTTTTGAGATTGTTTGTTGTCTGCATCTTTTGGGGATTTTACTGGAGAGAAATTAAGTAACGTCTGAGCTATTTTTGCACCAAGGAAACTAAAAGTAGTCTTTTTTCTGTTATGTCATTGTGCAAATCCTTTTATCCTTACATCCTTGTCATTTGGAGGACAAACTCTCAGAATAGCAGAGTTGAATTTCTGATAATGCCTTGTTTTAATGTGAGAGGAGGTTGATCCCTTATAACGGCCCAGTGGTTGTATTCATAATACTGCAATGAGTATTGTAACACAACTTTCATGATAATTATGTAATGGTATGGCATTTTAGTTGTGTGAGTCATTGTGTGATCATGTAAAAGTGGACTGATCTGAGTTTTACTTCCTTTGTTAAAGTTTATGAGCTGTTTGTAAGAAAGAAAATAGAGTGTGGGAGACAGGGAGGAGGGTGATGCTTCTTAGGGGAGATATGGAAAAGGACGAGGATAAAAAAGTCACTTTCCAATCATGAGTTTTTCCACGGAACATTGAATTAAGAAGCGTGAATGGGTGGGGGCCTCGAGGGTCTGGGGGCGGCTGGCCGCAGTGATGCCTGAATGAAAGAGTTTGTTGTTTGGTGCTGTGAGAGGGAGATGAAAGGGGAGAGGGAGATGGAGAGTTTGTCGGGCATCAGTCCCCTCTCCCATTGCCTCCTCACCCTGCGGCCCTCCCTCACTCTGCCCATGTGAGCTAGAGTTCAAACACAGGGCCCACAGCTGCTCACACACACACCAACACACACACAAGTGCATGCATGGATAAAAACATGGGTGTCTACATACACGTAAACACAAACTTTACCAAAATGTGTTTGCAAATCTGCAAACTACATGCAGAAATGTGAGTCTGCGTACATGTGCTGCCCACTCCGCTGTTTACAGGCAAACACAAACACACTCATTTACATCCACAATCACACAAACCCAAACAGTCACGACTGATGCCAGCAGGGTTACAGGAACATGGAAGATAGGACTCAAGTGTGGAAGCCTTTGGCAGAACTATTGCATTTTAATGATTTTATTCGTACAGTGAATTGCAAAAGCCCATGGGAGGGTGTGACAGGCCCAGGCCACAACCAGAGAAGGCAGTCCAAACAGGCAAGCCAATCTGACAAAGAGCAAGCAAGGATTAAAAGTCTAATACACAGGCTAAGTACAAAAAAGGACAGGAAACAGGTCTCTGGGACAACAGGAGGACAGGAAACAGAAACTAGAGAGCAAGACATGAAGCAAGCAGCAGCTCCACAGGTGGTATGATGGCAAGAGGAGGGTTGGTCTGACAGCTCGGGGAGAGCATGGCCTGAGGGTAGTGAGCCGGTGACTGATAAGAAGTGAGATCCATATTGTGACACAGTCACATGTGCATCATCAAAAAAATACCAGTTTATCAGTGACAGAAAGATCACACATACCGTGGACAACAAATCAAGAGTCTGAACTCAAGGGTTCAAGAAAATCTCTTCTCAAGCTGTAAATCATGGAAAGTCATCAATGGCTCTGGGTGAATATTTGTGGTCAACTCAGACAACAAAGTGCTATATCTGTTCCCAAAGGTCGGTGATGACTGGTCACAGTCAAATATTTTGTGAGTACATTTTGAGAATAGATCTGTGTGGAAAATGTTGAGTTTATTGACCCAGAGCAGCTGAAAGAAAGTACTTGTATTAAACATTGGAAAGTATTTTGTGTATTACCACCACAAAGTTTAGAGAGAACATAAATTCAAAAGGTTCCTAGCCGACAGCAAATCAAACAGAATACGTATTATTAGAAAAGTCCTTTGCAACTAAAATCAGGAAAGTTACCGTTTCAACAAATTATTCTTTCCTTAACAAATCCGAAAAAATATATGTGCATAAACACCAGCATGAAACCTTCTTATCATGCTGAGAAGTCATAGACATTTCCTCCGCACTGTCCTCTGCAACGTTAGTTGTCAATTAAGTCAGCTTGAATGATAGCCATTTTATACGTTCAACATCTGTAACCTTATTACTCACATTCAGTCAAAAGCAACAACATCAGTGCAAGGGTTCAAGCTATCAGGCCCAACAGACAAGGCTTCCCTTATCATCATCGGCATGAGATGTTTGTCACTGTTCAATTGTATTTCCTCTTGATCAGTGGAGATAATTCTATTTAAGAAACATCAAGTTACATTAGAGCCTGTGATTTCATTTGGTCAACTTCCAAAGTGTGACTCAACGTTCATCTTAATGGGATGTGGATGTTTATAACCTGCTTAGTGTTACCGCTGCAGAAAGAGATGGACACTTAAGACAGAAATGCTCTAATTGGTCTTAGACATGTTTAAGATATCTCTAAACTTTAACTTGTTCAATGTTTGGCAAAAGAAAGTCAACATATCTGAATTGCTGTCAGTCTGGCCTGACTTTAACTTGGCTAGGTTTTGTTTTATGTCTTTGCAATTGTGCGGCACAAAGGCAAACTTCCCTTCCTTGTTTGATAAACTGTTTAGAATCTACTCTAATGGTGAAATTGGTTCCTAGTTTCTCCTTGGTTGGATGCTGTTGAATTGGTGGAAATCATTGACTCCCACTGTACAAAAATAATGGCAAAATGTAGCTGATATGGTTGTGGTTAATCTGTGCTACTGATATCATTTGAAACCAGAGTCTGTGCAGTAAATACAGGTGGATTGAGTTGCAGTATCAAGATCCTGTCTATAACTAAATGTGAGAATTATGCTCTATAAAAAGGGCCAAATGTGTGAATGTTAAAGTGAAAGCGAAACAGATCAAAGCAAAGCAGAATCAGTCGTTAATGAAAGAAAAAGGGGCCACAAAAGACAATGCAAGTACATATTTAGCAATTAAGACAGAAGCGGGGAAAATGGGAACAACAGGAATGAGCTTGAAATGGGTCACAGCAGTAACACAGAGATCAGTGATCAATTAGTGCCTTGGGGAAAGATAAAAAAGAAGAAACAGAGACGGAGGAATGGAGGGGTGTAAATCCCAGGAGATAGAGGGGGGGGGGACGAGAACATGATGGACGCACACTGGCACCCAAAGACATGCATCCCATAATTAGCATGCTAACAGCCATTTAAATGTCCCACACAAAGGCTCACTGTTGAACTGCAGTTGCTCACTTTGGGGACAATGCACAATAGGAGTCAGAGGGAGACCTCAGCTCACCCTAATAGCTGATGTGGCTCAGCATGGCTTCTCCTGTTTTACCATTCACTCACTCACTGACTGGCTAATGAAAAAGTGATGGCCTCGGGGCCTGCAGCTACTGAGCAGCTTGCCCCTTCCTCCTCTTTTCCCACTTTTCATCTTTTCTTCCACAGGCAGAAATGCCTCTCCAGTTCTCCTGAAGATCAGAGGTCCAGTGAGTGGGCTGTTTTTGCTGTCAGGGTTCTTGTGCATGGGAACATCGACAGACAGGGATGGAGATTTTTTAGTTGAAGGAACATCAAGACAGAACAACCATGAGACCTGTGAGGGGAAGTCTCTTAATAGCTTAAAGCATGCTGATTTTAATTTGATTATATCTGGACAGAAATTATTCAATTAGGAAAGAGGAAGATGTAATAACTGAAAATGGACTTACTTTGCATAATTGTGCAGGAAAGTACCCTCAAGCAAACTGTTCTAAGTGCTCTGTGTCACAATGCAGACCTGACATCCTCAAAATGTCAGAGATCAGGACATGTAGTGAGCTGTTTCCAGATGAGCCGCTCTGTCTGATGGCGTGACAGTGCTGTGATGAGGACAGGCCTGTCTGCAGAGAGCTTTAGCCTCCGTTAACTTATATAATGATTTGTGGCGCTAAAAGCCATCAGTTCTGATATGCATTTCTTCGTTTGTTACGTGTTTCCTGAAAATGTATATTTTTGGTCGAAGTTTTTTAATGCACCTGCAAAATGTACTTTTCTGTGACTTCAACATCAGTTAGTTAACTAAAGGAATTGTGAAGTGACATGTTACGATGTCTTGAGTTTTATCTTGTCTCTAACAAGCTGCCACACCCACTGCAATGCCCCCTGGTGTTATAAATTGGCCCCTCCTCCTCCTCACTCTGGGAGCTGCTCCAGAAAATAGCTCAGTGTTTTAAACAATCTTGCCTAAAACGACTAAGACAAAAACCTAATAGGTGTATTAAAGGTCTATTGGTTGTACTCTCTATGTTGTCTTCTCTCTCTTGAATTTAGACCTCAGGTTTGAGCTGCTTTGCTGCTTCCACAGTGCACCACTAGAGGGAGGCATAGTCGAGGGTTTTCTGTTGAGACCTCCTGAGAAAGAAATGTCTGCAGAGGCATCTAGTGGCAGATATTAGTGTTTTCCACAGTTTTCCATACAAGCTCAGTTTGCGGCATTTTCTGTGTGTTTTGTTGAAATTAAGTTCCAAAGAGACCATTTTAATTACATAAATATTTATTTGCAACATCAAAAGGTGTACAAGGATGAATAAAGTGCTTTGTACTTAAGATTTTTTCTCTATAGCTTATTTTAATTAGTTTAAAAGTTTGCTTGTAGTGCATGTAAAAGCTATCTCAAAGCTGGGCTGGGAAAGTCAATAGATTTACACAAAGCAGGAAGCAAAGGTAACAAAATACTTTGTCTTTCACACAAAATGGCATTTACAGTGATTATTTGTACTCAAGTTGGCTTCCATTCTGTGCAAATGTTGAACTGTAAACTAGTTATGCAATTTAAAACTAGCTTTACAGAAAGAAAAGTACACACTACCAGACAAAACCCTTCAAATTTAGTATTTTTTATATCTGAGGATTAATCTTAAACATTTAAATAGAACTTAATTGTCAAATGACCCAAATTGAGATAACAAAGATATTTATTTCATTAGAAAGTAATTTAAGTAGTCACCAAAAAACATATTGTTTTGTTTATTTGTTATTGTCTGCATGTTAAACAACTGCATCTAATAAAGTACTAATTAGGTGCTCCAATTAGGGTCTGAGAGCTCTTCAGTAAGTCTGCTAACAGCATGAAACACATACAGAGCAGGTGGAGCTAATTTTATTAACAATGACTCAGCTTCAGTAAAGTGAAGCAGTTATAAAAGGAATATGACTGATATTGTGACATTTGCGATATTTTGTTTATATCACCTGCCCTACTCTCAACAGAACATTTAGCTCGAAGATGCTCAGATATGATGTTTGTCTTCACATTGTTTCAAAGTAAAGTGTAAATAGTTTAATATATATTATAACATATTATAATATAATATAATATAATATTTTGGTTTTGCCTGGCGGTGTACATTTGTCAGTTAAATTATTACATATGTTCATTATATTCCTTAATATTTTGTAAGCTTTTCAATACAAAAATTTTGACTGTTCTCCGATACTTCACGACAGTCATACGCCTCCTTTCTCTCTCACTAACACACACACACACGCACAGCCACACATGTTCATACAAAAAAGCCTGCCTGAGCACTATGACAAACAATAACAATATTTCATGATTGACAGTTGTTATATCATCAGATGTAGCAGTTATACTTATTAAGCTTTACATCCTTATTGTTGCTCTTCTCATCATGACTGAATGGAGTTCAACCTTTGGTTTGTTTCTATTTCCTTAAACTTCCAGATGAAGGAAATATGCCACATTTATTAATGCAGATATTATAATGAATTTCACTTGTCGGCATTGTTAAAATCAGTGACATATACTTATTTCAGTATTTTTTAAATTTGTATCTTATACCACCGGTTTCTCTCAGTACGCTGAGCCTGTTGTTTTCCTGTTTTGAAAAAACAGGAAAACAACAGGCTCTCACTGACTTATTGACAGTCTTTCACTGACTTATTGACACTATCCAGTGATTTATTGCACTTTTCTTGACACTCCTCGACATCTATCCCTTTGTTTCCTGCAGTTTTTGCACCTTTCTACAATCAAAAATCATAAATTCCACTCAGTCTATAGACATTACTTGTTCTTTGTTTTACTTTCTAACTCCAGACCTTTGGCGAAGAACAACAGCACAAACACGAATTAAAGTCACTTCTCAGTGTTGCTTCTCTTATCACTGGCTGCAGCCTCCACAAGAAACAAACCAAGAAAAAGTTTTCAAGTGATTCATAAAGTGAATAAAAGGTCTATTTTGCTATTTAGTTATTTAGTTATAACACTAAAAGTTAGACATTTTCTTAATGTCTATAACCTAATAAAAGTATTTGTTAAGACTAGCTAAATATTCTGTTTTTGTTTTCTCTTTTCACTTAACTGTTTTTGGAGGAAAAGTGTTTTTAAAATAATATTTGAAATGCAATGACTTTATCCTAAATTGCGATAAATCGATATATTTTTCCAAAATTGTTGTCTTAAGGGATCTTTCTCAAATTCAGAAAAACACTTCTGCTGCTACACTTACTGATTGCACTTGGAATGGTCTTGTTGGTGAACTACACAGCAAAATCAAAAGCAGTAGACCCCTCACTAATGTATACTAAAACACCTAAATAATGGAAGTTGTTTATGTTTTACAGGAAAAGATTTAAGAAAATAGGCAGTCCCACATAATGCAAATAGCAGACTTTGTAGGGAAGAGCTGTAGACATGATGACCACTGGAATCCATGAACAAAATGGAGATTATCAAGCATAAATCCATCACACTTTGATAAAACAAAACATCTTAAATACTGACCGTGTAAGTCTTAAGCTCAAACATCTTCAAACAGGAAGAGAGTTACATCAGAACTGCTATTGCTTTCATAAAATCTCATGTTCATATTCACAGAAGAAACAAAGCAAAATTCTTAAATAAAGCATTTTTTTTAAATCACAGGAGATTTACATACTGTCTAAAACATGAGTCAAGTTTCTTGAGTTTTTTCTGCCACTGTGCTTTGTTTTGTTCATAAAATCATGATAAAAGCCTGTCAGCGCATTGTTAGAGATTCTTTGTCCTTGTGCAGAATCGGTCTGGTTGATTATTATGGTTCTTCAAGGAATGCAGCTGCATGTGCCAAAAGCTATTCAGTAAAACTATTTCTTCTTTTCTTTTGTTTTTATCTCAATGAGAAGAATAAACAAACAGAAATAAATATAAAACAACACTGGCAAAGGGGGTTTACATTTCTGTACATGCAATCCATAATTGAACATGTGACAATCATTAATTCCTCCCTGCACTCTTTAGATCTCTTGCTCACTCTTGTACGTCACTGGATCCAGAGGGATGGCAGTCTGTAAGATGTCAAACTCCATCTGGTTATTATCCATGTCCAGAACACACATGACGTTGTTGTTGCTTGATGTTGTGGTCGCAGTGTCCTGGAACATGTTTTGGAAGTCCACAGAGACTGAAGTCCTCCTCTCCTCTGCTCTCTCCTTACACACAGTCCGAGGGGAGTCAAAGATGTCATCCTCTTCCTCCCCACAGCTCAATGCCACCTCATTCTCATAACAAAAGGCGCTCAGCGACCTGGGAATTAAGTCTTGTGTGGTTCTGCATGCAGAGACAGGGGAGGCAGTAGAGGAGGCTCGGCTTGCAGCCTCATCCAGCTCTTTGGCGCTAAGGTGGGGCGTTGACAGCACCTCATAGGTATTGTGGAAGCGAGCATAGTCTACCTTGTAGCGGTCCCTGTCCTCGTAGATCACAGGCTCAAACCTGTGACCCCAGAAGATCTCACTCGCAAGGTAGGAGCTACGGAACTGGGTAGTCATGGCCGTGGCCTCCACCATCCCCTCCAAGATCACAACGATCTCAAACTCGTCCGTCTCCAGATCAGCTCGGCTTATTGTGTACAAGGGGCTATCCTTATCTATCTCATGGACTATAACCAGAGGGGATACTAGGAACAGCCGGTCTGTGCCCTCATCGTAGCCCACATTGAGGTCCATCTGTTCCAAGGGGATGAACTCCCCCTCAGCTGTGACATATGAACGTATGAGCTGGGCACGAACATGAGCCTCCACGATGTGGCTCCTCCGCAGGTTGCCCACCCTCCACATGAGGCACAGCTTGCCATCACGCAGGGCAATGACAGCATTTTTGGAGAATACAAGAGTCTGGTTCCTCTTCTTTGGACGAGCCATCTTGGCCATGATGGTGCCGATCATGAAAGAGTCAATTATGCAGCCCACGATGGACTGGATGACCACAGTCAACACAGCAACAGGACACTCCTCGGTAACGCAACGCCAGCCATAACCGATGGTGGTCTGGGTCTCCATGGAGAACAGCAGCGCCCCAACAAAGCCCTGTACATGAAGTATGCAGGGCATCCTTTGTGTCTGCCCTCCAGCTGTGTGACCAGAGTTGGGTCCATGCAGCCCCCCGATCGCCATCATATCACCCTTCACCAAAGGTTGCTCCTCAAAGTCCCCATGTGCAAGAGAGACGGTGTAAAAGATAATACCAAAGAAAAGCCAGGAAACCATGAAGCTGGTGCAGAATAAAAGCAGTAAGTATCTCCAGCGGATGTCCACGCAGGTGGTGAAGATGTCTGCTAGGTAGCGCTGCTTTTTGTCCTCCATGTTGGTGAATAAAACATTGCATTGTCCATTTTTCTTTACAAACCGGCTCCGTACGTGGTTGGAGCCCCTTGTCTGAATCTTCCCGTTGTAGTTGTTCATACCTTCTTGTCCCCTTGTGCTGGGCTCGGCAGTGGCAGAGGCTCCTGACCTCCTCCTTCTCTCCTCTGTCTCTGTTTCGCAGTCTGAGTGCTGCGGGAAGTTTGGAGGACTGTGTCCGTTATGGAGTCTCACACTGGCGATCTTCTGTTGTTCCTCCACTGGTAAAATGTCTGACACAATGCTGTACCTATCAGGCCAACACAGAGGGAAGAAGAGATAAGGAGTCAATAATTTAATCAAATAATATGGTGACATTAGTCTTACACATCTACATTCAGAGTGAGAACTGGTTTAAGGCTGATTTACGCAGGCAATACTTGCCTTTTACTAGACATCTTTCAGCTTTGTCTTCGCCTGCCGACATGACGATGGTCCCCTCCAATGACAACTTCAGAACTAATACAAACTGAAAATAAAAGAGAACGTTTTATTTCCATATTTCCTTTTTTTGTATTTATATGATCAACACAGGTCTTACAATCAACAAGAGGCTTACTCGATCAGTCCCAAACATCAAAGGCATTCCACTGAAATGTTTCAGTTAAATGATTCAAAATACTGCTTTAAGGATTTTAACCCATGTGTTCGAGTTTTAGGAAACCTTGATTATTTACTAATAAATTAATCGTGTAACAGATTGGTTTTGGAGTCATTCAAATTGGAGATGAAAAGGAAATAAAGAGCAAGAAGAGCCAGTTAGCTAATCGATCCTTGTGTACTTTCCAGTGTACCATTTAAAGCACACAAAGACATCATGCACCCTCTCATGGACAGAGAGATAGGAGGATAATACCTGACTCATTAGGAACACAGGGCATGTGAGCAGCATCAAATAAGGAACAACCAGCAATGCAGTTTTAAGGAGAAACCACTTGGTGAATACAGCAAAAAAAAGATATATTTCTGCCCAAAAGCATACAGTTTCTTGGACCAGAAAAATCAATCTACTGAAATTGATCAAACTTGTGAGTGAATCAACCAGCCTAACCTGTCTATCACCTTTATATGGAGGATTAGCAGCTGGGAAGGTGAGCTCTGTTAAGCTATGTGAGAAGGATGGCTGTCATCATAGATTACAGGATTATATCTGAGACAGTCAGACAGCCCATTTTGAAAGGGAGCAACATGTATGTTCCTAATTACATGTTCTGTAAATGGATGTCAATACTCTCTTTTGATCATCCATCAAACAGGGAAGAAACCAGGAATCTGACGCACTAAACCATATAAGCCCTGTACATTATAACACTGTATTTTTATATTGTGAACTATCAGTTAAGATTGGGTCAAATGATTTGAAGTGACTTTGATCACATATTTTAGCCAAACTTGAACAAAGTCATTAGAGTTAAAGTGAGGACCTGTGCAGTAATTGGTGCTAAAATATTACACATCGCACCTTTAATTGTGCCATGAAAGTATGAAAACACCAGACCAAGAAACAACAAGACAACCCACTAAACTGATGATTAAACCCTAAGAAACTATTAAACAAATCAGAGACTATACGAAATAAGAGTACGAAATTAAGATACTATGTTAATGTTACATGTAATGTTTACATTTAATACCATTAATACAACAAGACAGATTTCAGTCTTCTCGCTCTTAAAGCAGGCAATCTGATGCCTGTAGGAAAGAGTTCTGAGTGCTGGTCAGGACAGTGTGGGACGGCTTTGGCCTTTTTGAAGATCTGCTTGCTGTAAATATCCCTGAGCTGGGCTGACTCACTCTGACTCGTTCACCAAATTAACAAGCCCATTCTTAAAGCAGGTAAGCCGTGTTGAGACTTCCGGACAAGACAACATTTCAAAGCAATGAAATGTTCTTGTAAAGCAGAGTCATGTCAAGGCTGTTGTACAAATAGTTGTTTAATAGATAGCATAATTAATGAAATTGGGTCAAGGGATTTAATTTAATAAGTTAGTTTATATATGCAATATATGCAAAAGCGGTTCTCAGGATTCTTAGAAGTTAAGCATGTACAGTAAAGCTGAACAGAAGATAAAGTCAGGATTGCAAAATAGCGCCATGAATTGGCTCTTTGACACTTTCATGTCTTGTATCTTTGATGTTTGGGACTCACTCAGATGTTAAAGCAGACTGAATGATACATAAAGATTTAGGAGGTGAAGGAATAATAACACAGGAAAGTTTCGATTCAAGAGCAAACTTGAAAGTTCGATATTTCAGTGTTAGCAGACATTTCTAAAACTCACCAGGGCCCTGTAATACAATGAACAGTTAACTGCACTTCTACAATGCAAGCTTAGTTGCAGACACATTGCTGTTTGGAGATTAAAGCCTTTACCTGTTGGACCTACTTGTTCCCATGGCACCAACGATCCCTGGTATGGGGCCTGGGTGAGAGAACAGACTCTCTCCTAAAGATCAAGTCTCCAACATGGAGGACCACTGACAACAACACTGTAGAGGAGAAAAAAAAGAGTTAAAAAATTAGGCTTTAATCTTAATTAGAACAAGTGTACACATAACATGAAGTGGAGGTTTAACTCGAAAGCATACAATTGCACTTCAGTAAATGCAAAAGAAACAAAAAACATGACCTGTTACAATTTTTTTCAAACCTAATCTGATTTAATTTGATCACATTTCATCTCTTTTTATTTTTTAATATACATTCTATGGTCCTTTGTATCTTCTTTGGCTTTTATGTGCTGTTTTATTACAAGTAGATGTGGATGAGATTAAGTCTTGATTTGATTCTTTAAAATGTCTTGAGATGCAGTGACCCTGCTCTTGACAGTACAGTTGTAATGCTGTATGTGGGTGTAAGTGGTGTAATTAAAGGTAGTGCACAGTGAGCAACATGTTCTCCATCAGCCCATCTATTATGCTTAAACCAAATGAATAAGCACAATGGTGTGCACCTAACTCCCTACCATGATAGCATTCGCACACTCATACACACACTGTAAGCGGTGTATTCTATTATGATAAGTGTTATTAAAAAGCCATTTTTAACAGCTTTGCATCTGTCCCTGCAACTTACAAAACCTGGTTAGACAAATCTAAAGAGCCATCCCTCCTTTATCTATAACCTATTATCCTGTTTGTTGGGAGCTGAGCTGATCACTGCTGACACTGGGTCGGGAAGTGGGGCACTCCAGATATGTTGCAAGTGTGTTAAAGGGATACAGGCAGTTAAAAAGTTGGTTTTGTAACAGGATATTCCTTTGGGCCTGAGTTTGCTTGATTACGATAGCACTGCTTACAACTGGTGGAAACATGGCCTGGTTTGCCCGACCACAATCCCAGTATGAAGAATCCTGAACAGAACTGGTTCAAGCACCAGAGCTTAACCGATGGAAAAACACTCAGTGAGACAAGATCTGTTTTTGCCAAAATACCTAATGTGCAGTTATGTGGACCGTAGGAGGAGCCAACATCTGGAACACCTGGAGGGGACCCACACAGAAAGGCCTGGGCTCAAACCCAGAGCTTTGCTGCTTGTGAGGCGACCTTGCTAAATGTTGTTACACTAAACCACCCATAATCATCAGGTTTAAGATCAAATCAGCCTCACATTTAGAGTTATTTAGATGATGTTCACCTGAGTAGCTCCACACGAGCAGTTCTGCCCTTGCCCAGTGGCAAAAGCTGGGATCTTAGTTTGACAATCCAAACATCAACTCACATAAAACTTCCAGGCAACAAAGACTTTCTATGTTTGTTTCTGCCACTCGTGCTTATTATTTATTTATTTACTTATTTATTTATTTGCTC
Source organism: Acanthurus tractus (assembly GCA_029783725.1). NCBI lineage: Eukaryota > Metazoa > Chordata > Actinopteri > Acanthuriformes > Acanthuridae > Acanthurus > Acanthurus tractus. Next base: position 9,935,198 of record JAQNCA010000011.1, read on the forward strand.
AAACTGTGTCAGATTTCCTTCATAGTAAATAGTCTCAGTGCAACAACCTTTCAGGCATTTATCTCAAAATTATAAGATTGTATTTATTACAAATAACAAGTTGTGTTAAAGTGTAATATTATCGATTTTAGCTTTGTTTTTAAAATAACGAGGAATGGATAGTGATTAAAATCTAAAGGATAACTAATCTGTCTGCATCATCAAGTGGTAGGAACAGTATTTCTTTTATGCAACCACAAGTTGCAGAACACTTTTGGATACATGTGGTCCATTTTAATCATGTGAGTTTCTTGAGGAAATACCTAATTTTTTAAATGGAACATTTTCAGACTATATCTGCAGAGTTCACTTGTTATCTTCAACTAGCAGGCATAATTGTTGTAAGAAAGCAACTCAGCCATCAAAACCTCCCAGAAAAATAAACATTACCAAAATTTAGGCTGCATTGTCGGCTGTCAAAAAGGCTCACTGGAGCTTAGAGGCACAGATGAACTTTTGATTGAACAAATCTACAAACACATCTTACTTATATCTTTATTAAACCCATGAACTCAGACATAGGTCATGTTCTTTCTAGCTAAACATTAGTCTAAACATCTGACGTCAGGCCTCAACACTAAGAAAAATTTGTTCAAATATAATTTGATCCCTATGCAATGACAAAATTCCCCATTGAATAAGAGCACAAGACGGCTCCTCTGTGACAAAGAGGAAACTCAGCAACATTACTTAAGAACAGTGTTGAGTCTCAGATGGCATGAGAACGGGGTTATTTTCTTTTTGATTACATAAAACTGTCCGTTCTAAAATACTGAGAAAATCCTGTCACATGGTCTTTCTTTTCTTAATACCTGTGATTTTAAGTAAATCCAAGCTGATGTTTCTATTTGAGGCTGTGTGTGTTTCTCACATTTCTGTACATAACAAATAAACTGGTTTTCTGCAAACATTTTCCTGATTTTAGCAGGTTTTCTCTTAAATTACTAGACACTGACACTCATCAAGCTAAACCAGTTTCAAACCTTGGTATTAACATGGTTTAATATTAGATGTGCTCATCCCGGTCTTCAACAACAAGTTTTCCTCATGCAAACTGCCCTTGAAACCACTGCTCACAAACATTTCTCACAGTAACAGAAAGTATCAAAAATCAAATCTGACTTCTGCTCATAGTGTCACTAATGTTGTATTTTATTATCTTTTCTTTCAGAAAGTGAATATTCTAAATTTAAAAATAATTGCAAATAATGCAGAGAAGATGATCTGTACATCATCGTGTCTCTGCAGTGACTCTTCCGCAGGTATATCTAATTTATGTTCTGTCTGTGTCCACACAGGTGCGATGGCTGCCAACCAACAACAAAGCTGTGACATCAGTTCTTCCACCTGCGATCCCAATCTGCAAATGAAAGGAGCAACTAGACAACAATCCATCCTCAACAGCCTTTTTCTTTCAGTACAAAGAATTTTTTTATTTTAACATTATAATGCCTGATAAACAGGGAGGCTGGAGGACGAAGGACTCAGGTACCGACATGCTACAGCAGAGCTGAGAACACCCACAATACAAACCGGTTAGTTAGTGGTCACCAGGTAAGACTGGGGACTTTTACTGAAGCCAGTTGCCATAGGAACGCATCTCTTGTGGCATTTGGGGGACAGAGAGAAGTGGTGAGAGTTAGCAGTGTGTAGGGGGGGCTGGTATGCACTGCTAAGTGCTCTCCTAACATGCGTCAGAGAGGGAGGGAGAGATGGGATGAGAGAAAGGGCAGAAGGGTAGCTATGCAACATCTACATTTGTTTTAAGTAGATTTCTAAGTAAAGAGTAAGAGGTGACTCTTAGTAGAGACTTTTCTGATCCATTTTACTGAGCGAGGGAGAGAAAAATCTTGGGTCAAAAGGCATTTTTAAAAAGCTGTTATGTTTTGCTTAATACTGCTTATTTTCTTGATTATTTGCCCCAGTGGCATTCTACTGGGAGGTTTTAAGGTAATCATAACTATCATGTAATAACTGTGTAATAACTACATAAGTTTTGTTTTGTTCACAGAATAGTTTGGTGATTATTTTTGTTCAGTTTTTGGAAGAAGATAAAAAGAAGTAGAATGAATAGAGGAGGAAAGCATGTGATGATTGTATCTATTTAGTACAAATAGCAATTTGTAAATTGGGACCCTATTATTGTGATTAATCATCTCATCTAATATATTGAGAAATAAATTAACAAACATTTTAAGGCCTGGATAATGTTCTAAGTGACTTTTTCAAGTATTCTGTCTTGTGTATCTCTTCATCACTTGTTCATCTCTAATCTCATATAATACAGATTTATAGTTATTTATAACAACATATATAATTCATATATAGTTGACATACATTTACTAATATTATGTATATTATTTCATAATTTAGAAAAGCATAAAATCTCTGCATTTCTTGAAGTACAAGTAATGTTTAATCTATCAGGCTCATGTACATGAGCAGGAATTTTCAGTGTGTTCATGACCAATACTATGTCTAGCTTTCATACCTGCACTATGTTTGTGTTAGTGAAAGAAAGGCTTTTATGACTCACTCTGGAGTCGCAGAGAGGAGGATGGGTGTCAGGACTCTGACACTGGACCCCAGAGACCGAGTCCAGTCTGTGCTCAGGTTTAGATAACAAAAGTGCTTTGGTTGCAGTCAGGGAAAGAGTGTGATTTTGGTTACATTTTAGAAGACTGTTTATGAAACAATCTAAACATTTAATGTACAGGATTTATCTGGGCAGACATGAATTTTCTATTCGGGAGTTGCGCTGAGCATCACTATACATTGGTCAAATTCAGCCCATGTGCAAAAAATCCTTGTCATTAAATTTCATTACTGTTACACAATCTGCCTGAACTGAGAGTGAAATAAGTAAGAAAGTCAGGAAATCATTCTGTAATGAACAAATCTGTGAAGATTTTATGACTATTAATCCCAGAAGAGGCACAGAGAGAAAGACAGAAGGTATGTTGGGGGGGATTAAGATGCAGAAGAGTTTCCTTCCCTCAAAGCCTTTGTTTATCACCCTGATGAGATAATCTATTACATCTATGGCAAAAAAATATATATACATTTAGTGTGGACAGCCAAAGTTTTATGGCCAGATATGGCCTGACAGATATGGCATCTGGTGGGGCAATTATACAGAGTGGTCTGACTCATTTTTCATTATGAGCTGGTCATTCAGTAGAGGAAATCGGCCTTACTGTCTATAAAAGGTTTGTATGAGATAATCAGACGCATTCAGAGGGAAATTATGTCTCTCAAACATGTGTTTTCTGCCAAAATGATAATAAACAGTGAGTCCAATTGCCAAGATTACTGTTTAAAACTGCTGGCTCGAAAAGCAACGAATAACCTTGTTACATAAATTGAGTCTATTCAGGGAAGTCCATATTTGCCAAACATTTGTGAGGGACCTGCTGAGTCTGTCTCACTCATGTGATTCATGCTACAGGCCTTGTGTAGAGATGCTGGGACTGTAGGTGACTGTTTTGAGTCAGTCACTCCATTGGGAAGATTCACCTCCCTTCTTTCTATTTTTCCTCCTTAAAACTATCTTGTTCTCTGCAAAAACTAATCAATACTTACATACGTACTTTGTTTTCACCTTAGCTTGTCACGAGCCAGCCCACATAGAGTCAGTCAGCCAGTAAAAAGAATTATTCCCACGCTACCATCACATCCCAGACAGCCTCCATGTTGGCTTTTTTTTTTGTTCCATATTGTTGTTTTTGTGTTTGCATTGTTACAAAACATGTATTTTACTCAATGGGTCAGTTGGTAATAAACGCTGAGCACCTGATCATTTTGTCATAGGTCCAGCTGTAAATGATCCACTGACAACTGCAGTCTATTATCTGAGCTGCTGGTTGCTGTTTTTCTGAGTGGTCATTAAAGGCCATCAGGGCTGTTTGAATAAAAGACAGGTTTAAGTCAGAGTGATGTAAGTCATTTAAGATATATCAATACCTAACATTCCTCTCAACAATGAATTTATTCTTTATTCAAGCTTGCAGAGATTTCCATCAAAATTGATTTTAAGAGTCACCAAAAAAAACAAAACTAACCTTCTTAATAGTCCAAAAGTTTAAAAAAAAAAAAAAGGAAAGAGGGATTTTGGATTTTTAACATTTGAGTACAGCTTTCTAACAAAATTTTTGCCTGCAGGTATATATGTACCTGCTGTACTCCAGTATTCCTCAGCAGTGCCACAGGGGTTTACAGCACATGACAGAGAACTGTGACTGTTCACCTCATCATTCACGACACAGCACTTTCCATGATGCCCGAGCTTTAGTCTGTCTGACGCAAGGCTTAATATGTGAGAAAGAATGCACCGTCTGCAGGTAAACCTGGAACTGCTCTCTGTGTCTGTGGTCTGGAGTGCAAATTAATGTGTTGAACAAATAAAGAAAAACTTAATCCATCAAGTTCTTATTGTGTGTTGTTTAGGCTCTACTTGCAAAGTGAACATAAATCAATACTCACCCTGTAAGTTAGTTGTTGTTTTCTGTCTTTTGGTTTCAGTTTGAATTCCTTGTGTTCCACCACTTTACTCCTCACAATCCCACTTTCACTGTCCAGGGCAAAGGTCCCAAATCATGTGGTCTGTGATCCCTTCTTTTATTCTTCCTCACTGTTAGTTTCTTCTCCATCTCTTATTCATTCTTTTATCCTTGTTGTATCTCTCTTTTAATCCGTTATTGTCCTCCGCTGCCTCCTTCACTGACCATAATCCTGTCTGTGTGCGCTCTCCTGTGCGCACTCATACACCCTGGGCTGAAAATGCTGTGTCAATCTCAACTCTGCAGAGCATGGGTTCGGAAAGGGAGGGGGGGAGGGAGTGAGGGAGTGAGTGAGTGAGAGAGAGGGATGGAGGAGGAGAGAATAGAGATGTAGGAAAGAAAAGCAAAGAGACAAAGGGAGTGAGGATGAGACTAGGGGGGCTGCCACTCTTTTCTGTGCACTCTAAGCATGTGTAGGTGTTAAATAATGCCTGATGTGTCCGTGTGAGTGAGCCAGAACTCATTTGAGTCATGATTTCTGAGCTAACTCTCTTTTAGGAGGCACAGAGATGATACTGTAACAGGTGGACAGAGGAAACACGGTGGCTTGAAAATATAGTGGATTAAAACAGTAAATCACTACCATAACACGGGGTTATTACTGTCAAATGTCCTGTAAACATAGTCCTTGCACATTAACTTTCTCCTAGCTTTGCCATGGGGTGTTTATAACCCAGATCATTGGTGTCACAGTGAGCTTACGGTCAGTGCATGTCAGTTGTTTATCGTGGTCAAAGCTCCATTTTTCTGTTGCTCTGCCAGGACATCTGAAACACCACATCTGTTACACATGGGAATAAATGCTGCTTTAAAAATTAAATCAATTAAAACTGTATTTAATAAACTATATTTAGGGAAAACTGAGTGCGATTGGATACAAGAGACTTGGATTACCAAGTGTGAGTACTGTATTACAAGCATTTGGTCGGGGTATCTTTCTCAGTTTCAGCTGTGGTGTTTCAGTTCATTCAACATTCAAATAGAGAACGACTGAGCCTGTAGAGTACACCTGTGTTTGCTTTTGGGTCAAATGGTTGTTGAACTCTCTGAGAGGATGAGACAATGAGGGGAGAGAGACAGAAGCGAGTGACATGCAACAAAAGTACTTGGTGGTCACATGCAAGTCAGGAGTGTTGTTGTTTACAGTCAGCACAGCACCCTAAGCGCCTCAGCCACCAAGGGATCCATGAAATGAACTCCAATATGGTTTTGCGGCTAGGGTCTCATTCAAAACAATGACAAGGGACATAGTTTGACAATGTTGTGAAGAGGTTAGGGACCATGGGAGTTGTTCTTCTTATTGCACAAACACTAATGAGGATGAAAATGAATCATCATACTCCATCACAAGAAAGCAACACAAACAATAGCAAACATGCCTGTTTCCCAAAGTCCCTCCGCACTCTTTGACACAGTATGTAGTGTTTCCCTGGATTTTTTTGTTGTTTTTTTTCCTGGAAGTTAAAGCAACTAGAATGTGCAGTCCAGTTTTTAAGACAACCAAATAAAAACATGTTACCTTTACAAGAGTTTGTTGGAAACATTCAAGTTAATGTAAGTATGCAAGGACACAATTTGACATTTGTATATGTCTAGTTATTTTTTGACATTTAAATATGGAAATGCAACATACTTTAAAGAGAATAAGTTGCATTTAAAGTTAAAAATGTAATGCTTAGTTGAAGGATCATGGGAGGTGTTGGGATTTTTTTGCTTGCAATCAAAACAGGGTGTGAAACAATGTTGTTGGGTGTCACAACAAGGGTATAACTAAATGCGTTATCAGTGAAATGCATTGAACTACAAATAAAAGCACACTTGATAATAAATAACCCTTTGTGTGTTAGGTGATACAGTGTAACCAGCATTTAATTTTTGTTTAAATTTGGTAATTTTAATATATTTGTAGGTTTTCGAACACAACAGGCAGCACTATTTTTCAGAGGGGATGACAGCTGTATGTGCATAGATGCAGTGTAAAAAGCATGACAATCCCTTTCCAAAAGAGGGGGTAAGGTCTCCCAGTGTGAAAAATAACATACCTTTAATTTGTACCTTAGTGAAAGTATGGGGTACATGTACTTTCCTCCTCTGCTCATCTCAAGGTTCAGTAAGTTAACTTTGGGTGCTCTCACTGCCAGTCTGCCATCTAATGAAGATCGACAGGCTCTCGTGCTTAATAAGACGAAAACCAGTAAGGCACTTCCTGGTCTGATTTAGAATTTAGCTCATGCAAGTGTCCACAGCACTATATAAAATATGAAGTGAGCAAAACAGTTTCTATGGAAACCGCCCCTCTCCCCTTCCTGCCCTCACCCACAGCTCCCCTTAAGCCCCCTCATCCCTCCCTCCCTCTCCCTACCTCCTGCTCTCCTTCCATCCTTCTCCCTTCTAAATTATAGAGCAGGGGGGTACCTCTTTTCAAAATCTCTTCCTCTGAATAGGAGATGTGGGTGTGCATCTGCCCATGTGACAAACTCACAGAGGAGGAACGAGGGGGCGGATGGAGACACAGCACTGTAAGTAGCGGCAACAGTGAGGTAAACAGAAAACAGAAACTTGGAGGACAGAAGGAGGCAGCTGCTGAAGGTAACATGCACGCTTAGAAGGGGGGAAAAAAAGCTTTTCAAAGAAGTTTGTTGGAGTTCCTCTCTCAATGATGACACGACAAGAACCATACAGGATTCAATAAATGACGACAAGGCAATGTGAGTAGTAATGAGTAAAGGTGTTGCCAAATCCAGCACAGTTTTAGCAACGCAAGCAAACAGAAGAAAGAGAACAAAGCAAGCGTACCACTAAAAGCCTTGGACCACAAATCAGGTCAGACCACCAAAAGAGATATAAATATGAGTGATGGGTACATCGAGTTAGTAGGGCAAACCAATCCAAGCAGTAGACCCATAACAGAGTATTGTGCTGATGTTACTAAACATTTCTCTGAATGATTTCCTGAATAATTTATTGTATAAAGGTTGGGAGGAAGTGGAAATGCTCCATTAGGAATTGTTCTTTATCTTGACATTGAAATGAGTTTAGAAGAAACCACTAGAGGTTGAATTCTTGTCAAATTTTACCCCCAAAAAACAATAAAATATTCTTTTCCTTCTTCTTCTTCTTCTTCTTCTTCTTCTTATTATTATTATTATTATTATTATTATTAGGGCCCAAGCACCGTAAAATGGTGCGAAAGCCCTATTGGTTTTATTATTATTATTATTACTACATTGATAAATAGTTTCACAATTTACATCCAAACTATGTTAATATCCTCCACAGATGCTTGTGAGCCCTAAATATAACCTAAAGCTGTTATACAGTCTTAGAAACATGCTTTCAGAGGAAGCTGCAGGTGGGTACTTTGAACTCTATGTAACTGTCAAAATAAGTAGACCTATTAATTACCTTGAGCCTTATTCGAGAGATAATCGCAGCCTTTACCAGCTATGGTGTCAGTTCTCACAGCTGAGGGGAGCCTTCAACGTAGAGCGTTGGTGGGTTTGAACAGAGTCAGGCACGAAATGACTGGGTACCATTAAAAGATGTTGTGTGATGGGAGAAAAGGAGTTTATGGGATGGAGGGTTGCAGACAGTCACAGGGTCTCGCACCTGAGGAGGAGATGACCAGGCAGGCAGACTCCTCAGGGCAGGCCGGACTGTGTGTACATATAAATAGCTACTAATCAGTCCTGGGTGTCAGATTAGTTCCCATAACCTTTTGCTCAGCACACACACTTATTACAGCAGCCTATATATGGGTCAGCTCTGCCCAGAAGATGTCCTCTACAGTACATTTGCCTGAAATAAATAACCCACAGGAAACTAATAGAGCCTAGTTTTAATGCATATTTTGTATCATTTTTTCTCCTTAACTTCATCTTCATTGTTCATGTATCGTTCTTAATGTCTTTTGTAACAGATTTCAGAGAATATGAACATTTCTGCTTGAGAATAGAACTCAACTTGAATAACCCAGTGACAGAAAAAGGGTCCGGGCTGGGTGGTGGATGCTTCAGGGGTGTATGATAGCTGTGTACTCTTCGTTGGTGTGCAGTGCCCCCTCACTTCTCTGCACCACCACCACGGATGCGTTCCAAGTAGGCTGAAAACATTTCCTCAGCGTCTCAGGTGCCTTGTGCTGATTTTACTGCATCAAACATGAGAGTAGGATGCAGGGGAGGCGGATGTGTGTGACGCCTGGATTCAGATGCAGTTTCTGGATTAAGAAGGAGGGTGAATGAGAAGGTGGAATTTGATAGGAAGGGGGACATTGAGTGATGAAAAGATGGAGGGTGAGTGATTTTAGTTTTTGTCAGTAATTAAGGGATCAGAATTAGGAGGAAAGGAATGCAGGTGGACTGGAAATGGCAGAAGAAGGTGTAGACATAGAGGACGGAGTATTTCAAAACAATACAAGCATGATGCTACATGCCCTCACTGGGAAAAAAAAGTCTGGGGATAAGACTTTTTTCAGCATCAGAAATTCTGTGTTGGGCTCTGTAATATGATTACTTATACTGTTATGAATAGTGTAACTAATTATTAACAGATTTTCAGGGATAATATTACAGTGAGTACAAAATGAAATAACTTGCTATAATGTTACTTTTATTGATTCTGTGTAATTTTGTTTGTCCCTAATTGTCAAAAAATGAGTCATGATGTGCTGTAAAATGCTCGCATTCACTGGCTGAAAATATGTCTGTTACAGTTTCCAGTTGCTTTATTAAACGACAAAATTGTACAAAAGAGTGTCGTCATCACTTATCACAGGCTCACACTTTGAGGAGAAAGAAAGCAATTACCAGTTTTGTGTGATGAACAAGAAAGTAATATGATTATATCAATAAGAACAAGTGTACACATAATGATAATATGTTAGATGGATAATCATGGATATTCAAGGTTGAGACAAAGACAGAGGAGACTATTCACATGTTTAGTCTGGATTTAAAGGTAGATCAGTCTTTATTTACAATTTATGAGACACCAACTCTGTGGCGTAGAGATTATGATGCTGACCATGAACTGTAATGTCCCCAGTAAACTCTCCCTTGACATGATCTGTCATTTGAGTAGCTTAGGTTTAGTTAGTTCCTGAGTAATTTGAGTCTCAAGTTTTTTTTGTGTTTTTGTACTAAGTCCCTTTGTTATGTTGTGTTTACTGTTTTATTTTGGTAGCCCCTGTTCTGTGTCTTATCTACCCACATCCTGTCAAGTTTCCCTTTTTTTTGTGATGACCTACCCTGTTTTGATGTCTTTCACCTGTATTGATTGCCTCACCTGTGTCTCATTACCCCTGTGTTTAAAATCTCTGTGTTGGAGTGGTTTATTGTTTTATTTTTGGTTTTTTTCCTTTTCTAGTTTTTTTTTTATTTGCTTCTTTGTTTTTTTTCTTTTTTATCAACTTTTGCAATAAAGCTTACTTTCTGTTTATTCTTGTGTTCAGTCTGCAATTTGTCTTTCTTAGTTTCACTCCTATTAAACAGAATGGCGTTCTACTTCCTTATTGCCTGCAGCAGGTCGCCATCTGCTGTTGACTCAAGGGTGTATTTTTTGATGATGGCCCTCTGGCTTCCTGTTCTTATCAAGATATTTAGATAATGTTTAGCTCATAGATATTAAAACGTAGATACCTGAACATGGTGGTCACTTGTAATGTGTAATGTGTAACATGTTGTAATGTATACTGGAGGCAATCTCAGCACCTCTGTGCCAAAACAGTAATCTTCTGAATACATCCACAATACTTTATTATTTGATAGTATAGTATTTGAAACTTTCTGTCATTACTGGCATCAACTCAACAAACATAATTTACAGGGACAGTGCAGATTACATCACATCAAAATACTAGATAGCAGCGGTGAGCTAACCATATATTTTTCTGGTGTAAAAATGTGTGCTCCATGTCCTTACATGTTGTGTCTATGCAGTTCCCATCTATGATAGTAGTATATATATAATAGTAGTATAATAGTGAAATGTTACTTGGCACTAATGAAATAACACCAACTTACTAAATGCAGCCCTTCAGATAAGAGTCAAGGACTCCAGCTCTCTGTTCTTGTGCAAAAAATCACATTATCCCATCCTAAACTCCCGCATATCACCACGACTATATTCACCATGTTGTGAACATATTTTCAAAACACAAGAAGGCTGTGGGAAATCTGACATTTGTTGTGAGCAACTTTATCAAGATGAGGCAATAACACATTTCAAAACATTGCACTTTGCAGCTGCAAAGTAGGAGCCCGCAAAAAAGCTCTGTAAAACTGGACTGTTTCATGATTATTATTAGAGTACACTGACAATGATAAATTTGATATATGCAATATTTGTGATGTGCAGGTCTAATCTGTGCAGTCTGCAGTAGTGTAGGTATTCTAAAGTGTCTTTAGTGTGCAGCTTAACCAGATGTTCTTCAAAAAAGGGCAAACAATAATATTCGTATTTTTTTCTTCAGTCAATTGAAATCTCAATATGAAGGCTTAATAAACAAGAAAACAGGGGTTTTGTAACAATGCATAGTGATGTGCAATTGTTGGCAAAAAAATAATCTTTATTTCAAGCTAATATTGCTCTTTTTGCTCATTTTTTGTCAACACTATCATTTTTCTTTCTGATGTTTACAAAAAAATACATTTCCTGAAAATCACCCCCAGAATTAAACGAATTGGAGGCGATATTTGTGGTGAAATTATTTTACTAACGGAACTTGACCTACCCAATATGGCGCCCACGCAGACGCTTGTAATCAAACCGGTAACGCGGTATGGACCTACATATATGGTTGTCCTCTCATCGAGGGGTAAAAATGGGGTTTGCTTCCCAAATAAAACATACACCTTTTAAACCTTTTTTTTTATAACGAATCAACTGGCAGTATTCACAAGTTTTTAAAATGTAACAAGTTTATTATTAATATGGTAAAATTTGGATCATGTCGTTATATTTCATCAAAGGTCCGTTTAGTAAATAACGCGAGTTTCATTTTGAAAAAAAGAAACCGGAAAAGGATTCAGCTGTGTGATGTAGTTGAGCTTGACGCTGCTGCCCGAGCTGTCAGCCACGTCACCTCCTCTGAAACAAGTTTCCTTTCAGGCCACTGCGAGCTCAGCTGGGTTTGTGAGTTTCCCTCTTTGCCCTGATATCTGTCCGTCCTCTTGCGTTTAGATAAAGAGTCAAAAAGCAGTCGGACAAACTCGGAGTTCACCGCTCAGCTACTAGCTTCTTTTTTTTTTAGCCTTATAGCTCGTCTTGTCTTGTTTTGTTTTTTTTTGTACGCGCATCGAGAGCGTGTTTGCTTTTTGTGGCTAAACAACTCTTTCCTGTTTACTGAAGACGCACCAAACCTTTCAGGACTTGTTTTTTGGCTTTGTCTTGGAAGCGGAACCCAAACATCATGAATGTCTTTCGTCTGGCGGGTGACGTGTCTCATCTGCTTGCTATCGTTATCCTGTTGCTGAAGATATGGAGGTCCAAATCCTGTGCTGGTAGGCTGACATTTGAACTGACATCACTGCACTTTAACTCGGTGGAGCTTGTGATCGCGCAGCCTCACCATATCTGCGGTTGTACAGTATAAATACAGCAATGCTTACAACTAAAGAGTGGAAATATTTAGCAAAGATCAGTCAAGCGCATCTTTGAGGGCATATGGATTAGGCTTTAGGAGTAGAAGCTGCAGGAGTCGAAGACGTGGCACTGATAAAGCAATATCCTGCCTGCTCCACCTATTATATAGCCGACTGTTAACTTTACAACCAGCTCTATCTTTTGTACAATCTTCTTCTGTGGATAAATCACTAATATCTGATTATTACATTTTTTCCCCATCATGTCTGAGCTGCCCTTGATCACAAAGTGGCCCGTTAGGGCAAGCAGCCTTTGACCGCTACAATTTGATTAAAGTGTTTCAGTGTTTGTTTTTCTCTTTAGGGATCTCCGGGAAGTCTCAGGTGTTGTTTGCACTTGTCTTCACCACCAGATACCTTGATTTGTTCACAACCTTCATCTCTGCTTACAATACAGTCATGAAGGTAAGAAAGCAGAGCCCACACAGTTTCAAAAATACTGTGACACACATGCATTTTCACCTGAAGTTTGCCCTTTGCCTGAGCACAAAGCTCTCGCCAGGGCAGAGCTGATGATGACTGATATTGTCCTCCGTTAGGTGATCAATGCCAACTGAACCTTTTGCTCAAACAATTATGGTTCAAACAATTATGGTTCAAACAATTATGCTCAAACAATTATGCTGAGCAGAAACTGTCATTTCTAACTGCGAACAACCAACAGGATTGATGTCTTTCTCACTCACAGCGTTCACTTGGACTATCATGGCCAGTAATCAGTTTTTGACTCTGCTCTTAGGTGGTGTTCCTGGCTATGTCCTACGCCACTGTGTACCTGATCTACATGCGCTTCAAAAACACATATGACTCAGAGAATGACACGTTCCGTGTGGAGTTCCTGTTGGTGCCGGTCATCGGACTATCCTTCCTGGAAAACTATTCTTTTACCCCAATGGAGGTAAATAAGCATTCAAACAGCATCTTCAATAAAATTTGGTTCCAGATGTTGAAAGGTGTAAAAGCTCTTGTGTCATGAGATCACTTAGGAAGTGCAGTCATCCATCTTAAAGGACCAAGAATGAGTTTAAACTGTTTTTATAAATGCTACATATATTGGGTCAGTGCTCCTGTCAGTGCCTATTTGCTGCCCAAACAACACCTCAGGTTATTTTTTTTATTTTTTTTTTTGTATTTTTGGGCTTTTCATGCCTTTATTATATAGGACAGCTGAAGAGTAGACAGGAAATGGGGCAAAGAGACGGGGGAGTGACATGCAGCATAGGGTCGGAGCCTGAGTCGAACTCGCGACCGCTGCGTGGAGGTCTCAGCCTGCCGTACATGGGCTGCCCACGCTACCAACCAAGCTAAATGGCGGCCCACCTCAGGTTAACTTGAGCTGATCTCCTGCTTCTCCCTCCTGTTGTCTTCATCCAGATCATGTGGACCTTCTCCATCTTCCTGGAGGCGGTGGCCATAATGCCGCAGCTCTTCATGATCACAAAGACGGGTGAGGCAGAGTCCATCACCACCCACTACCTGTTCTTCCTCGGCCTCTACCGAGCCCTCTACATCGCCAACTGGGTGTGGCGTTACCACACAGAGGGCTTCTTTGATCAGATCGCCGTGGTGTCAGGCGTCGTGCAGACCATTTTCTACTGTGATTTCTTCTACCTTTATGTTACAAGGGGTGAGTAAAGACAATTGCAGAGGGGATCCGACTGTTTCTCAAGAATATTGTGGCTTTTGAGATTCTAAATGTTTGTCTTTTATAGCTTAAACTATCTTAGAAACTATGATGTAAACCGCAAAGTGTTACTAAGTTAGTGTTAGTTTATGTGTTTGTGTTTAGTTTTAATCCTGCTTTTCCAGTTGAGGAGGATGTCTTCCTTAGCCACAGTCATGACGCAGCGTGTGAGTCTGGTTTGGTGACTGGTACTAGTACTGTTAGCACATCAGGTGAAAAGAGAAGAAGAAGAGGAACTTAACAGGCTTCAGAGACATACTTTTACAACCTGCCTGCACTGTTCTTCCTCTTTGTCTGCAGTGCTTCGAGGGAGAGGAAAGATGAGCCTGCCGATGCCAGTTTAAACCAGAGGTCTGTGCCGTTCAGCCATCCGTCGGTGCCTGCTGCAGTTTAGCATCTGAACACAGTCCTTGCCCTTCAAACTGGACATGTTTCTAGCAGTGGGACTAATGGTCAGCCATCATTCTGTAGACCAAAATGAGTGCACCTCTAAAAAAAAAAAAAAGATTTTCTGTCTGATTGCTAGTGTGTGAGAGTCAGTATGTGTATGTCTGTGTGTGTGTGTGCGCGCGTTATGAGATGCAAATGTGATGCTGCAAAAGTGCCCCCGGTGTGCATTTGGAACTATCTATTGAGGCAAGTGTGTAACACTATGGAAACAACAGACTTGTTTTAACTTTCATTTTTAGGTTTTAAGAGACACTTTTGACTCTGGATACTTTTAGAGTTTCACATTCACAGAAGGTGTAGAGAGGTTTGCTGTAGCTGTGATGCACAGCGCACAGGTAGATTGCATTTATCACACAATACAGGTACAGACTATTTGTTTTTCTGTGTTAACGCTTTTAGAGTTTCGTGTCAAACGTTTCTACATCATTTCTACATTTACCAACCTTAGAGGATAAAAAACTCCTGATGTTTTACAGCAACGACTGATGTAGTGTTTGTAATCTACCGCAAACTGTTTTTTTTTTCTGTAATGTTAGACACATCGTATTATGTGCAAACATTTCCTTCCTTATTGCCGAATATGTTACTTTTTTGTATTTCCTCTAATCATTTTCTTTTATATTTTAATGTATTTCTTAATGGGAGAGCAAAGGGCTAAACATTTTGTCATGTCTTAAATGAAGCCAAAGATTGACCAGATATTTGCTGCAGTGTTCAAATTGAATGTTTCCGTCTTTCATTGATCGCCTCCTTGACTGAATTGTCTCGTGTCAATGGACTAAAAATGGCCTAAGTGCCTGTTGGAAATCTGTAAAAACTTAAAACAGTTTAGGACATTTCAGACATGACTTTTATTATAACATGAATTCTCTCAATCGAAAGGTGTGGCTATGTCTTTTGTTAACGTGGACTTTATTACACCAGGATGTTTACCTTTCTGAAGGGACAACCCACACACACACACATGCGTTCTTATTGTCTGAGAGTGCTGGTGCATTGTACTGATGTAACACAGATAACAGATGGATAATGAACAGTGAAAAAATACCACAAAGTGCAGGTCTTTCACACACTTTGACCTGTGTTGACCCTAGTGCCCATATTTTCATGGAAGAGCCTCATCCAATGGAGTCCTCCATCCTTCAGTGTAGGAAGGTTTTTCTGTGTTTATACAAAACCTTACTTCCTTCTCTCACAGCCCCCTCCACCGCTTTTGCAGCCGAACGGATGGAGAGCGGCGACGCTGCCAGAGCTGCCGCCTTCTCCACCACCTTCACCTTCTTCACAGTTTTCCCCTTTCCTTTGTCTTTTCCCATGATCCCTGCCCCCTCTGCTGCACCTCTCCCCAGTGCGGTCACCAGCTCAGACCAGAAAAGCCTCTCTGCCCTTTTCCTAGCCTCCTCGTCCTCCCTCCTCGCCTCCTCCTCTAACTCAGATCCCTGCTCCGCTCTATTTGCAGCCTCTTTTTTCACTTTGTGGCCTCTTTCTCCAAGAATCTTCTCTTGGGCTTTTTTGATGGCACTCTCAGCTTCCTTGTACATCTCGTCGCTATAGCAACCGCCTCCGTTGTCCACCACGATCTTGTCTATCTTCTTCAGAAGCTCTGCAACCTGCTGTGAGCACCCTTTTGTCTTTTCCTGCTCACTGTTATCAAACATGTGGTACCCTCCATGGCAGCTGCTGACAAATTCAGAAAGCTCATCGCTCTCTTCCACAAAGTCTTCGATGTGTTTGCCCTGCAGCTGGTCTCCCCAGGTGAACAGTACTATGGTAAACCTTGTGGCCCCCGGCCCAAATGCAGCCTTGATCCACTCGATGATATCCCTCTCTTCCTGAGTGAACCTGCCAATCTGCACAGTCACCAAGAAGGCGTGAGGTCCAGGAGAGGACAGGACAACACAGCGTCCCACCTCTGCCATCACCTCCTCAGGAGACAGCTGTGTGTGGAAGAAACCTGGAGTGTCAACCACAGAGACATTTCGCCCGTCCACTGTGAAAGTCTTTCTCTGGCAGTGTGTGGTGACAGAGCAGGGGGACATATCGACGCAGAAGGCGGATTTGCCCAGGATGGTGTTTCCTGAGGAGCTTCTGCCTGATCCGGTCCTCCCCAGCACAACAATCCTCAGGGGTTCGGCCTCTGATGCAGGAGGGGATGCTTCACAGGCTGTGGCAAAATTATAGCCATAGAACATGCTATTATTAGCATTTTATAAATTTTAGGCAGCAGTAATGTGTGGCACATTGAAAGCAGATGTCAAATACATTTTCTAATGAACATTTAAGATTGAAGATCATATTAAGGTTGGTTTGTATATTATGGAGCATGTACTTTGATTACAGTCCAAGCATTTGACTTTTTTAATGACTGTTATAGTTTCTGATGTGGTCAGCAGCCTGCACTGCAGCGGCACGATAATCATCAACCTGGTGCGATAACAGTAATCGACATACCTTCATGTGACGCAGCATTTTCAGATGATGACATCCTGACAGAGGAAATGAAAGAGGGCCTGTGGCTTGGCGGGTTTTTGGTGACCCAAAATACAGAACACACGGATGTTTTCGTTGTAATTGAAAGGTCCTCCCGATCGTTTGTACCTGTCAATTAATCTCCGTCAAATCGCGCAGAGCATCGGTGCAGCCGCAGCTTGTGACGGCTGCTCCACACTGCCACCGCGACGCTACCTGAAACTGTAACCCCGATGTGTGGTTATCATGTAGCGAAAACAACCATACCAGCATACTGTCATTAAAACGGGTCCTTGCCAATACTGTCATCAGCAATATCTTACTGTTGTTACAGTTTTTTTTCTTGAGATAATCAAAAACGAGTTGGACATGGATATTCATAGCTATGTTTTGATACCCCACTTTAACCACTAGGTGGCAGTACATACCCACGTCCACATCAACACCACCGGACTCTGCAGTGTAAACCAACGACATATAACAAGTTTTAAACAATGCTTTCCTTCCAGTGACTGTCCTGTCTACTCTCAGTAAGCTAGGTCACTTATTTAAAACATCCCAAAGCTTTTACAGTTTTTAAGCAGCTTTTAAGGTGATCAGTGGTAATGATGTTGAGCACTCTAGTGGCCACAGTTATGAATTGCAACAAAATTGTCAGCGTTAGAAATAAAAATTGTATTTAGGGAATGTCTCTCAGTTATTCTGTGTAATGCACAGTTGACAGAGGAAGTTTTTGGGAATGAGTTGCTATTATATTAGTTGTTAAAAATAATATAAATAATATTGTATATAATGCCATCAGAAATACTGTGAGGGTCACAGACAGGATTACACAGAATCCACTGTGTCAAAAAAATTAAGGTGACACAGAATAAAAGTAAGTGGAGGCTTTTAAACGGTGATTTTCCCCTCATGTTGTCTAGATTCTTCACTAACTAGTTTTACACGACCATGATTCCAACAAAGTTGAGATGCTGTGTTTGTGTAAAATGTAAATAAAACTGAATGCAATTATTTCCAAAAAGGACATGTTTTACTGACAATGGATGCACCAAGTGTTCCTAAACACTGGTACAGGCATGTCTTATAAAGAAGTGAACCTCAGCCCATTACTGCATTCTTTTTAACAATTTTAGCTTTAATAGTTTGTACAGCATCCCAACTTTTTTTGTAATCAGGGTTTCAATTAGTGATGGAGTGACTGAGATTTTGACTGGTAATTTCAGAATAAAGTGATAACATTTTGCTTTGAACTGCTAATCTGCAACTGTTTGATGTTGGGCAGATTGGGCACTGAGTTAATAAGAAAATTTCATTTATCACATTAGAGCCCCTTTATCACACCAACGTTATTACAAAGTACAAAGCAGAGAGAAATCGGTCAACAGATTGTTCAACTAGATTGCTTTGTTTGACCTAATAGTCTCCAAAATATGTTTTTAATTGATCCCAAGGATGACACATGATATAATGTGATAATGCGCTGCTCTATAATGAAACACTGTGAACACTGAACAAATTTTCAGTATAATTGCACTTCTTAAAAGCCTTGTCTCTTGCGCTGGTGTGTCGAGTCAATGTAGCTGATCAAACTCTGCTTGAAATGACACTAAGCAGCAATGGGATCATCAGCATGGGAACATCAAAATAATAAGAATGAAAATGACATAAGTTGTTCTTGACAGGTGCTCATGGAGAGTGAGAGGATGTCAGTCGAGCGCAGTCTGTACAAGTTCACGCAGAAGAGGTCTAATTAGGCAAAAACAAGTGAAAGCACTTGTGGGAGCATGCTGTGGCTGTGCATAGCCTTTGGAATAATGAACAGACAAACATTAGACTTGTATTGGTGCTTTTTTAAAATTTGAGATAGAAAACAGAAATGCAAGCAACCTCATAATGACACACAGGATGCTAAAGCACTATGTGCTAGCCTCAGGTGATATTTAATGGGATTTTTAACAACATTTTGCGAAGGTTTCAACCCATTTTAATGGTGTAATACAGTTCATAATAACCTCTTTAACACCTAGTTATACATACTTTCACAATGTTTAAATGTTATAACTTAACACACTTAAGTATTTATCTTAATAGAAATAAAACCAAATATATTACTTCACTAATAATATAATCTGTCGTATTGTAAGATAAAAGTCAAAGTTTGTTTAAAAAAAGATTGTGAAAATAGCCACATATTGCCTGAGCTGCAAGGAAAAGCTACTTTACTCTTCTCTCCCATGCAACTGTATTATACTCTTATGTTTTCATCTGCATAAAGTACATCACTTTACTCCGCAGCTTGTTTTTAAAGAATCTATAAGCAGAGATTCAACCAGGAAAGCCACCTCACTCTACCACTTTCCACATGGGCCTTGTTGCTTTATTCTGCATTCTGTGTGTGGTGATCCCCTCTAAGTCATCCTACTCCCAAACTCTTTATTCAATCAATACAGTTCCCCACCTCTCTCTAGTAACTCCTGAAACATTTACTAGGCCTGCATGTTTCCTTGGCTTTAGCTCAATCTCCGGCTGACTGGCTGCGATTCAAGAGGAGGTAAAGATACAGTCAGCACAGAAGCGACAGTTTAAGGTCAAATCTTCTTTAAATAGAAATTTTATGAGTGCACAAATTAAAATAGCCTTCATGTTTCTTAACAAAGTGAGACCCTGAAAATGAAAGAGTGAAACTGAGTGCAAGAAAGGTAAATGCAGGCAAACGGCTAAAACTTATGAGTATTTCTATTTTTCAAACTTGCCTTTGAACTATATGCATTCAACGAGTTTGTTACTTTGTGCTGTAGTGAATGATGGATTTTCAATTCAGAAAAACCACAACTATATTTCAGTTTTTCCACATGAGAAGCTCTAATGGACAGAACATTAGAGAAGATTAACTACAGGCCAAGTAATGTGCAAACATATATCAGTGTAGTTACAGTGTCTCAGATCAATAATTAGATCAACCATAGCGATGTGTGTGATGAGGCTTTGTTTAGATGCTGCTTGAATTTTCCTCTATAACAGTGACTATTAACTGGGCAGGTGGACACTGATGGACAGACAGAGATTAGGAGAAATTTCATTTCCAAACCAGTAAAGTCTCCGTCTGTAAATCAGTTGTGCTACAGCCTACTGTGGTTTCAGATTGCTACATTTTTGAAATAGGTTCACATTTGATTTGACATCAGGATGAGCTGTTGGAGGGTCTGTCCCATTCCACCTGGTTTCTCACAGGATAGGATGCTGCCTTACCAGCAGCCTGCTGGGTCTCTTTGTCCTCTTGAGGGAAATCCAGACTCAAATCAGATGGGCCTCCAGCCATGGCAGTCACCTCTCCATGACAAGCAGACACGTCTTCTCCTGTATTGTCGCTGTGTGTCGCTGTCACACTATTGTTGCTGTCATAGTTGGACTGTGACGATGACTCGGCACCATTGGTCAATTCTGAATTCTCCAAGTCAAAGAAGGTGTCGCTTTCTCCAATCCCCAGTCCAAAGCTCTCCAGCATATCCATTACTGATGTAGTGGATGGGTCACTTGGGGTCTCCTCTTCAATAAGACTCAACGTTGGCAAGATATCCACTAACTCTGCCATCTCCATCGGCTGGATCACGTCACTGATGCTGGGAGGAAAGTCCTGTTCCTCACTGAAGGACTCTTGTGTATCCAAAACTGTGTAACCAATTTCAAACTGTGCAACAGCAGCCGGCTCTAATCCAGATTCAAGCAAAGCACCTGCACATCCTAATTCTGGCTGACCGATGCTTGTCAAGTCTAGGGTTGACTGGGCGGCGATGTCTACAGGGTATCCTCCCTTGGCCACGCCCTCCGTTAACACCAGCGCAGCCTCTTCAGGTACAATCATGATGTCTGCTTGAGCGGCGACCTCGGCGGTGACCACGTTCGGTGGTGTCATGTTGACTAAACAGTCTGAAAAGAAAATGAGAGAACAAAAACAAAGTCAAGTACAACTGCTCTAAATAGCTTAAAGTGTTGTAGCTAAACTAGGATGGTGAGCATGGCAAAACTTATACTTGTTAAATATAAAATAGAGCATTTATTCTGAGCAGATTAGAATGCTAATGTTGGCCATAACCTCAAACCACTGCTGTAGTAGCCCCTTGTTGTCACAAATGCACAGTGTGCACAAACAAACTTGCACAGTGTGTTTTTCATGCGCTATTTTGTATTTAGCATACTGTATCTTGCTCGTTTTTACATCGTTGGAAAATGAGATGTTGACAAAAACTTTAAGGTGTTTAAAGAATATGTTTTTGCACAAACCTGCCATGTGGTTGATTATGCCAAAACATGGTCACTGAGTATGCACACAGTAATGTAATTGTTATCTATCTATGATATTACTAAAAAACTTTAACTGTGCTACAAAAATCATTGGAATATAATCTGATGCACACTGATCTACACCAACAGCACTGTTCTACCTGTCATGGCTTGTCTCTGTGCTTGTATGCGATGGGGCCACGTCAGTCTGGCAGTCAAACTCTCCTCCTCTTCTTCACCATCAGGACGTGCTGGGGGGTCTCCTCCCATCACCAGGCCTAGAGGAACCGCCCCCACCCACTGCTTGGACCGAACACACTGAAGGCAGTCCATAATCCAGCGGGCATCCCTCCACACCACATCCAGACGCTGCAGATACAAAAACAATGAGAGAAAGACGAAGACGAAACTGAAATTGTTCAATTAGTTAAGCCAAAATCACATTTAGACATCCCTTTTCTGCAACTAATCACTGGACTAATCACTTTATCATAGAAGAAATGATACATAAAGAAAAAAGAAGGCAAAAAAAGGGATTTGAGACATCTGAGATGTAGATTTTGCAGTCCTATGCTGTCCTATACTCTGTTTCACAAGCTCCTCTTTCAATTATTCAGCCCTTCTTTGTATCAGCTTTAAAGATCTTACGTGAGAAAGCTCAGTGATGTGGTTCAGGCGCTCCCGGGCCTCCTGCACCTCCTTGGTATCCAGTGCCTCCCGCAGAGCCTGCTGGGCCAGATGAGTGTCAAGCTCCAGCCTCACCCAGGCCTGGCAGTACTGGGACAGGAAGTCCCGTTCATACGTCCAGAAGTGGACTGGTGACGAGCCAGGATTAAGAAAAAAAAAGACAAATCACTACATCAAAGGCGACAGACGAGCCTGAGAACTCATTAGCACACTTTATTTTACCTTTAGCCTGGGAATTCAAAGATGGATTTAAATTAGAGACAAAATAAATCCTGAAGTGTTAATGAAAAGAAGGATGAAGGGACTTTTTGGAAAAGAAAAAATAATGAAAGTGATTCATCTTCAAGAGATCAGACACTACATTTCCACATAACATACTCTCTGAACAAACTTGTGAGGATTCTGATGCATTTCATTGATTATTCTTAAGCGGGGGATTAAAGTTATATTAGTTTAGTTTCTTTTGAAGATATGACACATTTATCGATCATAATGAGAAACATGTTACATGAAAAGACTTCTCTCACTTTGCTTCTATATCAGACACTGTTTCATATTAGATGCTGTTTTTCTTAACTTAAAATGGCCCAAACACACCATGCTGTGAGAAGATGTTAACCAGCCAGGTATTTTGTCTTAACCTCAAGGTCCGCAGCTTACACAGACTGATCCAGTGACATAGCTTTGCCCCCATTGGTGTTGCCCCTCTCTCATAGCACTGCATGAAAACCACTCCTGCATTTCATTGAGAGAATCTGTACCTTTGGGCGTGTGTGCTTCTTGTTCTCCACTTACCCAGCTCAAAGATCTGCAGGGGCATGGTGAGCCCAGGCTCCTTGGTCCCTACCAGAGGCCAGTAGCTTGAGCTGAAGTCCTCACTGGGAGGCAGCAGCAGCAGCATGGACAGATTGTCTCCAAACTGCAGCAGCTCTCGGGTGTACACACCATACTGATACGCCTATTACA
>JAQNCA010000011.1:9972813-9983937 GCA_029783725.1 Acanthurus tractus
CTTTATGACCTCACTTTATCAATTCTCCTCCTTCTGTCTCTGTTGTACAGTCAGTGAGGAAGTCTTTTGCCTTGTCTGGCATCAGTGGGGTACTGAAGTGTTCACCCGGGGCCTTGAGAGAGCTTCTCCGACAGGACCACAGAGTCTCTTTGCGCTTTACAGATTCTTTGCTAGGTGAGAAACAGTGATGCACACACACCATGAGGCCTGAGATTAGAAAATGCTGATAAGTCCAAATCTATGTGTGTTTTTGAAATGTATTAATATCGAAAGAGGAATCAGCTGAGAGTATGACTGAGTAATGCACAGATCCTTGACCACTGCACCAACCAAAACACACGCAACTTGTTGGCTTGAGTTTGTTTGCATGACCTTCCTTCCCCTTGAAACTAATCCCTTCTGGGTCATTTCACAGTCATGCTTATGCTGCAGTCACATCAGTGCTTTTCTAAAAGGTCAGACTGAGCAACAGAGACAAAAGATCTTTTAATATTACCCAAGCAGTAATTTGAAGAAAAAAATCACAATCTTGCACATTATAAAATTATATTGATAAGTCTAAACAGTTCACTTATGCAGTAGAGCTGACCTGCTGTTTAATGCTTTTCTTTGTGGTTAAAGGCATAATCAAAGTACAGACTTGCCCTCTGGTAGGATTAAACTAATTCATTTTTTTGCTGATTAACTGGGCTTATATTTGGACCTTAATTAAACACTGAGTACTACATTTTGTCAATTTTGACAAAATTGATGTAAATTTTTCATGGCAGCAAAACTAAATCTAATGTGAAAATTTATTGCTACTGCTTAGTATAATTATTCAACTAATTGAAACTCAAAAAATCATTAAATGGCTTATGATTATAAGTTGCAAGATAATTGGGGGAGACAGTTTTTTTGTCAACTTTGTGGCTTAAACTGCCAGGGCCAGTACATTACCCTAACTAAAATAAACTGCAAAAGTCTCCAAGGGAATATGTTATGAGGATGACATGAAGAGCACTGGTGTTAGTATAGAAGTGTAGGAACTCTTATACTTTTCCTCTGCTATAATTGACCACAGTGAGTTTCTATTGTACCATATCATCAGAGGATATTACTAATGCTTCCTCTCTGCACTTTCACAAGGTTATTGCAGCATGAAGTATTAGGACTATGCCATTTGAGCTGTAATTAAATTAGTGCAGTGAGAGGATATGTAGCAAAATGGTAAGCTGGTAAAAGCTCTGACCAGTATGACAAGACATTAAAAGAGCCATTACAGTGCTTGTTGGATGCCCTGCTGAACTGAGCTGTACCATGTGCCAATGAGAACATAATCTAGTAGAGAATATAGTAAAAAGTCTCTTGCACTTAACATTCTTACACACTTGCTTACTTCATGACTGGTTCCATTAAAATAAAACTGCACAGTGTTATCAGTAAGACCTCAACACTTATGAATCCCCATTAAATATATTTGCTCTTAGTCTATATAATATATTTGTACTAAGTGTCTTTTATTTTCTTAAGCTAACATACTTCCTAACCTAGTTTGCCCCTTTTTAAGGTGTGGATATTAAATTTCCTGCTTCCTTTTTCTTATTAGACCTCTGCGAGACCTCTGTGCATTGCAGTGGGTTTGTGAAGTATGCTTTTTAAATCTAGTCTGTCATTACTGTTCTGTCCCCAGGGATGCTTCACTCTGTGGAAGACCCAGACACTCTGGAAAAGGTTGAACAAGGTGAAGAGATGCCTCTTTGTAGTTTGGGCAATATTTATGTGTGTGTGTGTGTGTGTGTGTGAGTGATTGTGGGCCCATGCATGCAGAAACACACATGGTCACGTACGCTACTCACATTACAATCACAGAGACATAGACTCTGCCTCTCTATGTAGTTGTTATAATGCAGACAGTGTGAGAGTATACTAACACACACATACAGACTATGAGTCACTCTTTTTGTCAGAGACATTTACGCACCAACTCCTTGGTGATAACGGTCACTACTGGTTACCAAGGTGATCTTGCATTGACTCCACATACCAGTTTCTAAATGTAACATGTCTGACCTAATTTTATATGCCGATATTCTTTCATTGCTGTGTCGTGTCTTCTCTGTTTGTATTTAATGATCAGTTTGGGACACTTAATATAGATTTCTACATATTTATATATTAATTTATTTGTGTCTGGTCTTAATGTTGACTACTCAGCAAACTAAGGCTTTTTAGCGCACAGTCAGATTTGTCTCACTGCAGCTAAGTCTTTTAAAATGCAGAAATGTTTTGCTAAGTGCAAATGACAGAATGATTTTATGGTAGCTGTCTTAAAATGCCTAAGGGACCACTTTGCTTTAATAGTTAGCAGAGTGCTTAAAATTTGACACTGCTTTTGCTCTTTGCACAAGGAATGTGTGATGAACACATTTTGAAACTCATCTGAGCGCTATAAATAATGCAGTCATATTATCTGCGTGTGTGTGCGTGCAATGAGAAACAAGTAAGGGGAAAGAAAGCCAAATCTTTTATAACTTTTCTATAACCAGCTATGCAGTTGTGTAAAGCAGTCAACTAATGGCAGTTTCAGCTTTAGCTGAGAGGGTTACCTGCATACTGTCCTTATGGCCGTGACATCACATGTCATGCCAATGAACAATAGGGGTTAAAGGTAGCATGTTGACATTAGGACTAGTTCACAAATCCCTAAGACACAACACAAATGATAATAATTGCTCACAAGATAAAAAATTATTTGGTGTATGTGGAGGTTTGACATGTTACCGTCATTAGCAGCAGCAACTTTCTCCCGGCAAAAAGTGCACACAGCATCATCCTTGTTGACTAGCTTACCTAAAACACACTCCCAAAAAGGTGTGGAGGCATTTAGATTGTTGTTAGTTCTGTAATGTTATCCCCACCAGCACATATTTTTCAGCCCTGTTGCTTGCTCTAACAGTAGACACTGACAACATGTACAGACAGCCACCATACATCTCAGCTATACAACATCTCAGTATCAATTTTGATAAAAAAGAGGAGTATCTGTATTTTATACTGTGTTAAAAATCATACCTCCAGCATTTCCTAATACCCTATTACACTGTGATACCTTAACACTACCCAAGCCGACTTAAATAACTCATCTATATGATTTTAGCGCACAGATTAAAAAGCGCACAAATTAAAAACACCTTGACCTGTTTTTTAATTTTTTCACTTTCTCAAAATATTTTCCAATAACTCAATTGTGAGGTTTATATAAGAACACTTCTCTGTGTGTTGTGTTCAATGTGTGGGTGTCTGTGTTTGCATGCGTTGTGTGTGTTTATGCATGTCAGTGCTGGTTCAGCTGCTTCTAGAGCTCCAGAGTGAGCTGCCGCCGCACTATGTTTTGGACAAGATACACAAACAGGTGAGACACATATTTACATATTTCTAAAGAAACACCTGCTCATTCAAACATGCAGGCACAGGAACATGCTCGCCTTAAAACATTTAACAGCACTTGTGTAACCAACAACATATCCTCCCAGGGTTGTTTAGTAAACACATAGTGTGCTTGTCTCCATCTTGCTGCTGTTGTGTCTCCTCTGGGGGAGGCAGGAGTGGAAAAGCTTCATTCATCAGCCAACGCTGCAGGTTGAAAATTGTACAGCTGTATATACTGATGATGATTGAGAGGTATAACACCAGGTAGAGGTGCAAACAGGTCCTATTTATGTCACTAGAATAGAGCCTGATTGGAGATTTTCAAAGGAAAAGAATTTAAGGAACACTCTGTTGGGAATACAGATGTTTGATGTGATCTGACTGAGTACTGAAAAAAAAAGCAGTTTTGTTTTCTGACATCTGAAAAAGAGTGAATTACAGGCATGTGTCTCAGATTAGTATGTAAAGGGATATGGAGTATAATTTAAGGATGAATATTGTGGAAGTTAAAGTTGGATTTGTTTTCAGCATAATTTAAAATTAAGCAGTATTAAAATGTTTAAGTCCATGACCGCTGTGCAGTTATGTAAAGGCCTAAGAGGTTATTGTGTTAATCCCACATGTCATCACTGATGCTGCCAGGTATGTGTCTTGCATCTATAGTGTATAAAAATTGCTATTATTGGCTTATTGTCAATGCCTCCCGAGGACGCACATGTTTTGTTCTTATAATGCGACATTGTGAGCAACAAATTCACATTGAAATCATAGAAATAAGAAATAAGAAAACTAACTCTTTGCCCCAAAAAAATCCACTGGTCACCTGCTCACCTCTTTAATTTAATTAACGGGATTGACATGTCGTGCTTCTTCTGTTGGGCTAAGAATAACCTACTCAGCACAGATTTCATTTTACCAGTCAAGGCTACAAACTTACCAATGGAAAATTAACTCACTTGGCTCCTGTCAAAGGATGATCAACTCTGATCATTTCTGCATACTATATACTCTGTTGATGATGATTGAATTGGCTTTGCCAGAAAAGCATAGCTTTGAAACCATACAAAGAAACTACTATTCACTTTATTTTCTATTTTGTTGACTATTATGTCTAATGAGCATCTGACTCAGAATTTGTGTTGGTGTAGTCTGACTTATTTTTTAGAAATAAAGAGCTGACTTTTTCTAAGTCTCATGTTTCACTTGTAAGACTATTGTTTTAATGTCTGTCTTGGTTGCAGTGAAAAAAAAACAGATTTCCACACAGAGAGCGAAAGTAAAGGTGTATGCTGTGCTAATAGTTCAGTTTACAAATCACAGCAGTGGTTATTGCAGTGTAGCTGCTGACAGTGCTGGCTTCGGTATAATGAACAAGACGAAATGAAACTTGTTCACCACCTCTCCACCGGCCATCATCTCCCGCCAGCTAATATTAAAATATATTTATGCTTTTACTTATAAGCCAAAGGGCCACAGAGTAGGGCTTTGGCATATCAATATGTGCCTGTCATATTCCTTTTATTTTTAACATTCTTGTGTATCTGTTGCTGTTGAGTTGTATTTGTATTCTCTGTTTAGCTTAACAACAAACTGAGTGTGAAGGATTCCCTGCCCACCTTCAAATTCTTGGGGAGCCTCCTTGAAGCTGTCCCAGATGTGGCCCATAGTCTGCTAACTCAGTTTGGTGAGCAATAAACAACTCAGACACACCTTAAAGTTATAATAACACTTGTGTGCAGAAGGAAGCAGCCATGTGTTTTTTTGGTGTGTTTTTATGGTCATTATTAACACTGACAGGCCGTATCAATAGAGCTTCACCAAAAGCTGCAAGTGACAGGTAATAAACAGCTGTGATACTTAAAAATGTCATCACCTTTTAATGTCAGTCTGTTCAGTTAAGATTATTAAAACTTTTAAAAAAGGGTCTGAATTTACCCACTTAGTTACTATAAGATTATAGATAAACTTTAGCCTCTAAGATTGAAGTGTCCTTGAGTGGGGTGCCAAGTCAGTTCAAAAAAATTTACGCTACAAAAAAACTATAAAAAAACAATATCAACTGTTTTTCAAGGGGCTTTAAAACCAGAAGCCGACTACTTTTTGAGTTAAAGCCTGCTGCTCTGTAGCAGATCCTGACCTTAGACACCCTTGTTTTTCTTTGGGAGAGAGTAGAAACATAGTGACAACTTTAACTCTGCTTGGTTTGGGTCACCTTTCAAAATGCAAGTGAGTTTGGATCAGATCGTATCTCAGGTGGCTGTCCAAGAAATGCCATCCAAAACTCTGGATAGAAAAAAAGAGACTAAAGAACAATGTGATCCGGAGGATCCAAAAATAGATGGGAAATATTACAGTTTATCTTGTACTGAGAAGAAATATATAAATAATATTTGACTCGCACGGTTCACTCTGGACAAATATATCCACATTTCAATCACCCCAGCCTATTTTGACCTTTTTAATTATATCCCTTATGCAAAGAAACTGTTGTAGTGTGTCTATTTTTGCATTAGTCATTCCCATGCTGATCCATATTCCACTCCCTCTGCTTCTGAGAGATGGGAAAAAAGTCCCAAAACTGTATTTTTCATTTCTCAATTTAATCTCTCTACCTCTTATGACCTTTTCAATTACGCTCCAGCTGCACTGAGATAACTGTGCTGCGTCCATACTTAAAATTCTATCTGCGTGGCCGATCCCATGCCGGCTCTTGCTGAAAATAAAAATGCTACAAAAAATTTCAAACACATGTTCATCCAACCTTTCGTCTGAAATTCCCCATATATCAATATATTTAAAAGGTACGCAGTATAAATCCGTGTACAATTCTGCAGTGTAGTGAGGCAGAAAGGTAATGCTCCTCACACCACTGTGCTGATTTATTCTCTGCTACAACCACCTGTATGATGTCTGTCTGCTCACTCAACCATTGCACCACTGGGTTTAATAGGCACTGTTAATCAACTTGAAATGTGTGTTTTGTGTGTGTGTAGTGTGTTTTTCTCACGCCTGAGTGCCTGTGAGCATTATGCCAACTAAGTAGGCGTCACAGTTTTGTTCTGTTTTTTTTCACTATGCAAGGTGTGTCTTTCTCCCATGTTTTTTCATGAGTCTTACAAGGTCCCCTGAGCAGCCACTGGTAGTGGTGGGTTGTTGCGATGCTGTTGCAAGATGCGGGCTGCCACTATTGACTGTGTGTGCCTGTCTGCGGCCTGTCACTCAACGAGTCTCTGTGGGGCTGTTTGGACTAACGACAACAGCATGGCAATGACAACATAAGCCCAGAGCCCAGAGCACCCGAAACATTTTGCTCTCTCTGACTCGCTGTCTGCCTGCCTGTCTGTCTGACTGATTAACTCCTCTCTTTCTCTCAACCTCTCCCTTTTCTCTGCTTGAATCTGTCTTTTATTTGGTCTCTCTCTCTTTACCATTCCTCTCTCCCCTTTCTCTCTCTCTCTCATTTCTGCATTGCTGGTGTCCTACTCCCTCAGGTCACTAACTGAGGAATGGATTCAGATAAAATGAGGGATAGGGGAGGGAAAATACAGCATTAATAAGCTATTGAAAGGAGTTGACAGGCAAAGATAACAAGGGAGATAAAGGATAGAAAGGACAATGGTACAAGCTGCAGTGTTTTTCAAAGACTGAGATGATCAGAGCTCAAAAATGCAACAGTAATGTGACTAAAGAAATATATCCACTAATAGCACTGCATGTCGGTCTTACTAGATAAACCAACACTTTGCCATTTTGGCAGATCAACTTGCACTTTCAACTCTATTTCTATACAGAACTTTGAAAGAAGGCCTGCTAAACTTTTTTTTTGGGTGGGCCAAACAAATAGATTCTACATGTGAAGAAATGCTGGATGCCAGAGGTGTAAAAAGCCCAACAACTATACAAAGAAGGGTTTATTTAAAGCAGAGTGAAGTCACAAGTGCAAAACAAAGAGAAAAACTTTAAAAAGCAGATCACAAAAAGAACAGAGAGCTGTGGTTCAGAGTGCACATCATCACAGCAGGGCAGCAAAACCGTAAACAAGACAAATGGATTTCAACCTTTGGTTTTCTCCTTCAAAGAGAGCAAAAGAACAATATTTAATCTCTGTGTTTTCAGTTGTTTGTGTGTCTTTCTTAGTCTTTGTATGCATGCCCCAAAAAATGTGATGTTAAACAACAGTTAGGCTTTTTTTCTCACCATCCTTTTACCACTTTTATGTTGTGTTCCCTCCACTTCCATCCTCTGTGGAGGTCTTATCTCTCTCCCTCCCTCTCCTTTCTTCACTCTCCTCTTCTCTCTTTATGCCTGGCTCTCATCTTGGCCGCCTCATATATTTTGGTTTAATCAAACATGTCTGGGAGCCTCTCCTGGCGCACATGGGTTTTGATCTGCTTCACAGAGCAGCTGGGCTCAGGCTTGGCTCTTTTACTTTGTCATCTCTTTCTCTCTTCAACACTCGCTGACTCTCTGTTCCTGTTTCCTTTCACCGCCAGCTCTGCCCTGCACTTAAACACTGTTTACTACTTTGTTCTCACATTCGGTCTTATATTTTTTTTCTTCTTTTCTCCCTCTTAGCCACTAATATCTCTCTCTGTTTGTGTCTCAACTTCCATCATGTGTGCCCTTATTTTAAATGGCATTTACACTTTAATATTTTCATTATATCCACATTATTGCAGTAGTTTGTTTATTTTGGCTGCCATTAATTAATTTTCTCAAATTGTGTCAGCATAGTGATCCTTGTATAAAAGCATGTGAGCTGATCTGTTTTGTTTTTATTGTTGTTGTTGTTATTGTTGTTGTCGTTTTTCCTGTTATTGTTTTTCTTGTTGTTTATGAATGTGGTTCTGGGTATAAGATGTCCATTTTAGACCTTTGGTGGATGGTTCATACCAATCAGGCCGAAAGCTGCGCTGTCCAACTGACAGTCTTTCAGAATACACACGTTGTTTTGCTTTCCCTGCTGTCATTCAGTATATGATTTGTAGCATATTCTTAATCCTTTTCGAGATGAAAATTAGTTCTAAACCTTGTTGACTGTCTTACAGATAATGCCTGATGAGGTGTCCATTATCAAGAATTATTAGACTATAGAGAGGCCACAGTTGTTTGACACTTTAGAGGGTACAGTTCCATTTATATCATACCCAAAAAATAAATGTTATAATATAATTATAATTAGTATAATTATAATATATTTTAATTAAAATTGAATGTCTTAAATTTAAAAAAAAATCTCTGAGTTTAAAAGCAAATGGCGTGCAACATTATTGCTTGTGTATTACAAGTATCAGTAAATTTAGACTGGCAGTGTAAACCATGCAGCTAGAGTGTTACAACTGTCCCTCTGTATTGTCATCTTCAATTTGATTATAATCTCCTGTCGTTAACGTGTTTACAAGTTGCAATAAATTGCAAACAGAAGCCTTACTGCTGTCTTCTTCACTGAAGTCTTAGCTGTCAGTGTAATGCTGACTTCCATTTTCCTTTTACAGTCTTTACAACATATATTATAATAGTCTGGCCAAACATGGATGTTAACTGCAGCTTGACTGATTGTCCAAGGCGTATTGGAGCTAGGTGGCCAATCTAGTTTGCTCATTTATTTTTGTTTATGCATAGATGAAAAAGCTTTTAAGCTTGAATTTTTCTCCCAAGTAACAGGATTTGCTTTGAAGCCCATCTTTCTGTCATCTCGCCTCTTTTTTGTGACTCACAATCTGTCTGTGCCTTTTTCCGTCTCCCCACCATTGCTCTGTCTGTAAGTGTTTCTGTTTTTTCCTCCTTGTGAAACTTAACCTCTGTATCAGAAAGTTTACTTGTGACTCATCTGTGCCTCATCTCTGTCCACCAGTGCCCTTGCTGGAGCACCTGTGCTCGGCCTTGCTTTACCCAGATGAAGCACTGAAAGCTTCGGTCCTGTATGTGTGGCTCAAACTGTTGGGGACAGCTGGGGGCTCGGTGGCACAGTCCTTGCCTGTTGCCATCAGGAATAAAGTGTGTATCCTCCTGCTGCAATCCTTGGCCAATGCCAGTTCCCCCCAACTCATTAACAACTGTGTTGGTGAGGAAAACATCTGTAACTTATTTTGTTGTTTTTTTATTTTATTTAGGTGTAATCTAATATATATGTTTCTTCCGTAGATTGTTTTGAAATAATATTTCAGTAGTTTGATAGAATCAGCTGTCGGGAGCACATTCAGGATATATTCTTTTTTGTACCAAGGTTTTAATGACCACATAGAGTGAGTTTTTATTTATGAGTCAGTTTTTTACTCTGTTAAAACCCACTTCTTTTCAAAAATGACTGCACAAAAAAGTATACTTATGTGAGAGCATCATTAGCTGCCCGGATGAAATGATGCAAGAATGATTGGCTTCATTTAAATTCATTAAGCACTAGATAGACTAAGTGAGATTGAGTGGCTATCATCAAAAGGTTTGGAGTTGTTGAGATCAGTACAGTGTGCTTAGCTTAGGCAAGCATGAAAAATACAATTTGCGAGTGGAGATATGGGGAGAATGTCATTAAAAATGGATGAAAATTTGAACTGAACACACAGCAACTCGTGTTCTGACAATCTGAGGGAAAATCTGTTATGAAGTTGTTGTCATGTGTGAAACACAGCCTCATGCCAAAAACGTCTGGGAAAGAATAACAATGATGACTATTAGGGTGTTGACTTATAGGGAGAAGAAAGAGTGAAACACTTCACAGCACGGGTAACCAATCATGTTCTTATGCAAATATAGTCACTTCAAAAATTTAGGAGGAACCAAAGTACATCCACCAACTGTTGTCTCATCAAGAGGTCTCCACTAGTTGGTAGACATTCATAATGATATAACAGAGCTGGGTTTTTTGATATGTATGAATGTTTTTAGAAAAGTTGATAGGTCTTAAAAAAAACTAGTCCATCATCATTTTTTCTTCTTAAAGATCCAAGATCTTCTCCAGAGTCAGAAAAGATATAGACTTAAGAGGGATTACACTTAGATGAAAGGCTGCTGTTATCTTGCAGTGGTTTTCAGTTTTAAGGTTAATAAACTATAGTGATAATCGGAATTAAGGTCTACACTGTGTGGAGAGGAGTTATTGAATTATTGAGAAGGAAAGATAGATATTATCTTATAAGAGAGTCAATTATCTGTTATTATTCAAATTAAAGTATATCGCAATGTTAACTTTGGAGGTGGGGTGCAGTGTGTGCTGTATTGAGGTGTAAGGTTTGCCTGCACCTTTTTGTAGACTTGATTTAATCAAAATAAACTTATCTACAAGGGCCCCAGTGACAATAAAATGATGGAGGATAAAACACTGGATTATTGTTAAACATTTGTTCAGAAAAAGATACCATTTCTTTTCCATGAAAGGAAAATGTAGTTTTTATTATGTTTGTCTCCAGATGGCTGGAATTGAAAAGAAAATCCATGCAACTGGGCAACAATTAGTTGCCAATGACATAACTGTTTGTTACATAGCGTGTTCAAGTTCTGATCTGTATGGAGTTTGTGTTTTTTCTATTATATAGCCTTTTGTGAAACTTGTGGAACAGTTTTGCACTATAATATGGTTATGGTGCAAATGGTCAGTGGACTCTGTGCTCATCTGTGAAGAGTAAAACACTTGGTTGGACTTTGGATGGGGCCTTGATGTTTATGTGTATACATTTGTTTGATGTGTATACTTTTATGAGCACATGTTCAAACAGA
>JAQNCA010000011.1:9984037-9996238 GCA_029783725.1 Acanthurus tractus
CACAGATTCACCTGACAGAGACTTTTTACAATCAAATATCAACACAAAAACCTCTTGGCACCCGTTAACAAGCCCTTAAGATATTACAAAAGTTTTAGCAGCGTCATGAAGTCTTGTATTTCATCACATTCCACAATGCAATATTTCATTTTGGCCAACAGATGTCACTAAATTTTCAATTTTGCATTGATATACAACACGCTAAAGGTAATTTCACATGTGTTGTTGACCTTTTCCTACCTCCTGCTGAGTTGCCAGTGTGCGTAGAGTCATTTAGAGTAATTACAGCAAGTAAATAGCAGCACCTGATTTTCATGGTTGGCCTACATAGTAATGACTTCAGGCTGTATTTCTGCCAAAGAATTTAAGTCTTTTTAATAAGCAAAAAATAACCAGGTCATTTGGTTAAGGAGCTAAAATTAGAGCACCTTTTAAGACTGGGACTAAAATACAGCGTGGTAATTACACTCTTGGTTTTTAAAAAAGTCCACATTTCCTTGTTCCGTACGGGAACAGACAAAAACAGGTTTGACACTTGCTTGTGGGAAGGGACTCGCCTGCGATGAGGAAGTTTTCTTGCTAACATTCCAGTCAGGTTTTGGAAAACCCTGTTTGTTTTTTAGCTTATAAAAGCACCTGTGAAAATGTCATTCATACATAATGCATACATCAGCTCTTTAAAATGATTGAAAGCACAAATGCTATCATAAATTATGTCACCTTTCAAAATCACAATAATCGAACATCATTGGATATTGTGTTTATTTCTTTGTCAATATTTTATTTCAAGCTGCCCTTTTTCAAAAGTCTGTTTTATGTCCTAATGGCATTTTTCTTGCAAACAGTGACAATAACACTGGCTAACTTTTATTTTGTAAAGCCATATACTATGGCCAACATTCACAACAACACATTTTATTTATAATGCTGTCAACTGTTGCCACCTTCTGACCTTGCAGCCAATCACAGACATCAGACTCACTGAAGGTGGCAAGTTTAACAACTGCTACCAATATCAGCCTGTTAGCCTCTATTGGGTAGTATCTACAAAGTGTCTTTGGCATTGTTCTTTTAAAACTTAGTTATCTCTTTCTTAAGAATTAAAACACTGCTAAAGAAACTCTGAATTAACAAGCTATAGTTGCTGCTGTTTTTCACTTTAATGCTTAGTTTAAAACCAACCTCACAACCCTACCTGCCAGGCTAGCCAGCTAGGTAACATTAGGTATGTAGCATGTGCAACCATATCAACATAAGAAATGGGGCTGTGAGTTTGTGTTTAAATGTCTGTGTTTATCAGTGCAAGAGTTCAAGTGTTGATTCAGAATGATTATGACATTGTTTCTCCAGCTAACAGGAGCTAATTGGCTGAGTCAGGTTGCAGTTTTCATCTAACAAACGTATAATGCAGAGGATGTGGTTGTCTGCAGTCATTGAGATAAATATTCTAAAATTAACATGGCATTATAGAATAAAAAGTGTCATGAAATACAAGTATTTTGGGGGGAAATTACCATTTTAAACTCAAGTGTAGACTTTTGAAAATGGGGTGTTTTGAAATTAAAAAACCCTATTGAATTCTATGCCAATGGAAATAGAAAAAAATTAAATGGAATTTTATAAAAAGCTTGGCTTTAAGTACTTGTTGAATTATTGCAAACAACTGTCAATAATATATTGTCCAGAATGTGTTTTGGGGGTTACTGTTTTCAGGTTTTTTTTTATTAAATAGGATCAAGCACAAAAGGAGCTCTCTTAAAACAACATGTCACCGCACTCAGTATGACTCAATACTTAAATCACTTCAACAAACACAAGGTTAACCTGTAATGTGTGTGCTTTATTGCTCATTTGTGATTTTAAAGATGAATGTAAGAAGACATTAAATGCAAACAATTTTTAAAAATGTTAACAGACAATGAGATCCCACTTAATCTTCTTAATCAAGTCTTCTTAGTATCATATTACATTAAATACAAGTGTTTACAAATACAGTGTAATAAGTATGGTAAAACAGCAATAAATAAGTAACAATATGTACAATACATGTTTCTCCTTTTGAAGATTTTCTTTATTGACTTCCAACATGTTTCTGTTGCATGTAACTGGATCAGCTTTGGGTCATTGAATCCATTCAACAGTCCAAAAGTCTTTAATATAACTCAGTTCATTGTTTAATTTGACGCTCAATGATGTGACCATAAGTTATCTCTGAGAGAGATTAGAAGTCTGGATGTGGTTTTGTTTTTTGCCACTACGGCCTCAGGGAATTTGGCTTAGTGTAAACATAGGTGCCCCTCCGGGCAACTAGCCAGCTGCTTTGAGTGTAGCTGTGAGCAATCCCCTGTCCCTCCTCTTCATCACTGGATGCTGCATCTTCTTCCTCTGAGCTCCCCCTTCCAGTACTGTCTCCCCTCAGGCGAGACATTTCATCCTCCTTGCCCCGAGTGTGGCACATACTGCAGACCCTAAGCTTTTTAGTGGGGTGAATGTGGTCTATTATTGCACGCTCTTTGGAGCATGAGTTGCAGACCAGAAAGCCACATTTTCGGCAATGGTGTCGGCGCTTTGTTGCAGTGAACCTGTTGAAGCAGCGCATGCATCTGAAGGCTGCCTGATCAGGGATCCAAGTCACAGCAAAGGTGGAACCCAGTTGGCGGCTGCCTTCTCGCAGCAGGCTCGACTGGCAGTCTTCAATGTGCTCCATCCAGGCCCGCTTCTCCTCATATGAGGGAGCAGTCACAAAGAAAGACTTGCGTGGGGTACGGATCAGCCATCGGTTCCTCAAATTATCATCATCATCCATATCCTCGAGCTGGATGTCCTCTGAAATGACAGTGAAGATGGCATATTGATTTCATTGCAGAAAAAACATAAAAAATGTCGACAACATTGTCCATCAAGACAGTTAAAGTTCTGTTTTTTTTAAAGGTTTCATCATGAATAACTTTTTTACTATTTTCTGCACAAGACTAAAAGTCCTAATCTCATTTTAAGCAGTCACCCAAATCACAAGTCAACAGTTCTGTGTATCAGTGATTCAAATAATGTAATTTCATGGCTGAGGTTTTGAGATGTCTGCATTTGAAATGACTATGCAATAAAGATGAGTTATATTTTACTCGTCTATGTTTAAAAAATAGTTATATAAAATAATTACACTTACTCAACTGCTCTTTTTTTAGGAACAGTGTCCTTTATTCAGGATCATTTATAGTTAGAAGTATTTTTTTGGTTAGGAGTAGTTTTGTCTGTGGGTATTTTATCTTTATCTTTTTTCCTGTTTTTCTTGCACTGAATTAAAAGTAAGCTATAATAAATCAACTAAATAACGCAAAGGTAATTGCAAGGCAATGACAGATATTAGCTTTTCTGCAAAAGTAAGATGCTCGTCCCCTCAGGAAACGTTTGCTGTCTGATAATGTGTCCTGGTCAGCCACAAGAGAACCAGATGAGTTGCTCACCTAGAGGGATGATCTTGGGATTTTTGTACCAGCGGCCGTTCAGAATGATGCTCCCGTACACCAGCACATCATTGAAAAGGAAGAAAGCCTTTGGCTGCGGCTTCCGACGACCTTGTTTTGTCAGACGGCCCTCTCCCATCAGAACTCGACCCGGCTTGGATAAAGGCCTCTTTGTTGCGCCGAATGAGTTCTCCACTGCTTGAATGCGTGCAAAGTTCTCCCTCTCAAATGTTAACACTTCCATTGTGGTGACCTTACAGGCTGTTGGTGTTCAGGGATCTCAAATGAACAAGGAGCTTGCTGCAGCCTTTTTATTGTCTTTGCAATGATGACACAATGGGAATTTCCGAGTTTGGATAGGAGACAAACATGTTACACAAGATAAAAGAGAGGGAGAGGCGTGCCACAGTGACACACTGTAGCTTATTTGGAATTTTAATTGCTAAAACAAATTAAGTTTAAAAGTTAAAAGGTCAGTCTGCTCAATCTGAGTAAAAAAGACAACAAAGGTTAAAGACAACTATTTTTTTTTACATATTTTAGTACTACTATGAGGAACTTGTGCTTATTTTGACTATTGACAATCATTCCTACTTTATACGTCCACTGTAGATTTGAAGATTTTTAAAAAAAATTTCTGTATATTTGCTTTTCAAAAAGACAAAATTGCTATATACAAATTACATGATAAGCTTATAAAGACAATACACTGTTAAAGATTGCTCAACATAAAAAAAAAGATTCAAATGAACTATTTTTAACCATGTACACACATTGATGTAATGAAAGTCAATGTGACAATAACTGATTCAGTAATAAAAAAACATTACCAGACCGGTCTGTATGATCAGAATTTTCTTTTTTGACACTTTTTAAAATTTTTTTTAAAGTTTATTTTATTGTTGCATACAGCATTTGCAGTTTTAAGAATGCACTTGATCGCTGCATCGCCCATTTAATATAAAGTTGCACTGAAATGACAGACTCCACAATGTAGGAGGCTGGTCAATAGTGATAAAGGGGGTCACTTCTCTATTTTTGAGAGACAAATGTATATAGTTTTTAAAAAAGTAATTATTTCAAATAAGCCATTTCTAAATCTCAGCATCATGTTTAAAAAGTTTCCTCACTTCCTTGGAAAAAATTTACCATTGAAATGCTGACTAAATTCTTCAAAAATGATGCCTGCAGGCCAGAGCAGGCAAGATGGGAAAGGGCAGCCAATCCACATGAGGTGATGGCAGAGGACAGAGGAGGAAACAGGCTTTATCGAATTGATAATGTTGTCAAAATTATAGCAATGCAGGGAGCGTGAATTGACATGCAGATACAGAGAGACATGCTGATGAAATTTAGTGGCTTTTAGTAAACTTAAATGGGCTTATGGGAAGACAAAGAAAAACAGGCAGGAAATAAAACAAAGACAGGAAGTGAAGACAACCTAAACCGTGAGAAAAGACTATCATTATAAAACAGGAAATAACTAAACCAAAATGCAAACCATAATTAACTAGACTGTTTTAATCCAACAAGTAAAAGTAGGTTACTTGTGTAATTTGTGTTCTAGATTGCAGTATTCTACACCAGAGTCATAAATATCTACACATTTAATATATACTTTATTTTCTGCATCAGGCCTTTGGAGTTAATCTGAGACTAACAGGACCAAAAACAAGCATGATATTTTTAAGAAATCAGTTTTTACTTCCTCTGTATTTGATTAGTATTTATTTACTAGTGTAAGAGTAAAGATAATTAGCTAACAAGTGTAAAATAAAATGAAGCTTTGCTCACAATGACAACGCTGACATGTTTATGTTAAGCATTCTTATGTTTACCATGTTCACTGTTTCGGTTTAGGACATTTATACACCAGCATTTGCTAATTAGCATACGACATACAATACAGCAGTGGCTGATGGGACGTGGTCACATATTTGGTCTAAAAAAACATGGTGTCGCAGTTTGGAGCTACAGAAAGGACTACATGTTATAGGATTACCAAACTTAATACAAGTTTATCATGAGGATAACACGAATGTTTCTGAAGTTCATGGCAAACCATCCATCAGCTGCTGAGATCTTTGTCTCCAAACTTAGGCAGTGCACTGACATTAACATCCATAGAGCTATGCTGCTACTACAGCTAAAAATGTCAGCATAAGGTTCTTGTTAATTTCACTTTTTTTTTTTGCCTAAATCAAATATTCAAGTTGACATTTGTTAAGATATGCCCCAGTTTTGCCTATTAACTGAGTCCAAAAAAAAAAAAAAATCTGAGTAAAACTTTTCAATGCACAACAGTCTTTCGAGACTGGTTAAACAGCTCAGTCAGCAGCTGCACTGAAAACAAAACAATCCTTCATCAAACTTGTTTCGGTCACTCACTCACATGCCAAGTTTGTGACAGATACTTTGAAGTATCTGTTCAGATTAATTAGCTATTCTTACCAGCTGTAAACAGAAACAAGTGCTAAAACCAGTCAGACACACGCAGCATACCATCAACACCTCCACGATACAGTTGGCGGAAAGCAGGGGAAAGCACAAGGGAAATACCGGTTCAGAGTGCTGGCAGTACATTTACATGTGGCTTAAGTCAAGAAAATGATCAGCTTAGCTTAGCCAAAGCTAACAGAATTACCAACCAGGATCTGGGAGGTTACTGGAGGTTACTGCCTCCATCCACAAAAAAGCTGATGCAAACAGTTCACTGGGGGTGTGCTGGGAGTTTCCAAACTGTGGAGTTTTTACACTTCAGCTTTTGTACAGATTTTAAAACTACATCACCTTTTTGCAATTTTTTACAATACAAACACAAGAGTGATGCCGTCTACTTCAGTCACCAAGTTTTACTTTGTCTACATGTCCTTATGATGACCTTTGTGTTCAGCTCACATCTCTAGGCTACTCATTGGGTTCAGAGTTATTTGTCCGTATTTGTCATTAGAATAAGTTCATGTAAAATATTACAGAGCTTCCTTCAAAAGGTTGAGGGGGTCCAAATTATGTAGTCATCAAGTAGTTTCATCTTTATGGTTAAAGTCTTTGTGAATTGAGGGGGTAAAGTGCAAGAAAGAGGAAATAAAAATCCTACCAGCACTGGTTCATCCTTCTCAAACGCACAAACACATGCATTGTTAGCATTTGTTTTTCCTTCTCATTAGTTTATGTCTCTTTGACATTTGTCGCATTCTCTCGATCGGTTATCTAAGTTCTTTTCCATGTTATCTCTTTCACATCAACATGTGATGCAATTTCTTTCTGCACTGGAAAACAGATGATAAAGATAAAGAGACTTGAATATGAGACAACAACAACATAGTAAACTGTGATTGAGCATAGACTTGTCTGACCGGATACTTCAGCATTTAAAACACCAAGGCCAAGATGGCACAGGGCCTTGTGGTAACAAAATGGACCAAGAAGTAGTGCCAGCCAAGAAAATTCAACCATAAGTCTCCTCAAAATATCATGCAGAGGTTTGTTGTTAGGCTGCATGATGTGTCAGAGGACTTTATGACCATTTCTAAGTGTGATGTTGGGAGGAAATTGAAAAGCTAAACTTAGCAACAGCTTTCTGTATTTTTGCGTGTGAGTCACTTTGACATGAGAGAATGTTGCCGTAGAAAGTATATTTATTCTTAATTCAAGACGCATTCAGGAACTATGATAACAAACAAAAACAAATCAATGAACAAACATCAGTGGTGTGATTATACAAAATGCGTCGGACAAAAAAACATGACAATTATAAAAAAACAAAAAACAGGCTCTTATTGAAGTTTGCATTATGTGAACATTAAACAGAGGTTTGGCCTTAATCCTGTTTCATCCCTTTAATTTAAAAGCCATAGTTCCAATTATAGGCAAGTTGAGAGCTGGTTTTCTTTCTCTTCTTCAGATGGGAGATTTAAAATATCAAACAAATTGTATGAGCTGTGTGATCTGAAAAAGTGGAAAATAAACCTGGTTTTCTTTTATCCAATACAGATGATGTTTTGAGTTATGAATGAGCAGAAATTTGAGTAATTGTTCAATATTGATGTGTTTAGATTGGTTAATCCTGTCTGTAAAATCGCTAGGAAAGGTTAGGATTTTTATTTTTTTTTTAACCTTTTTATTATTAGCAGTATAGCATATAGTAAATTTTTTAGTGATAGCATATTTTGTTTAAAACGAAGAGGGCCATAGGATTGTTTCGTGAAAGTTGTTTAAGCTTGCTCTCTGCTTTTTGAATGTATTGTTTTGAATCACTTTGACTCGATTAAATGCGTGCTGGTGCCAAAAGTAACAACAACCGGAAGGAGGAAGACTGCACACAGACTTGTCTTTTGTTGCACTTCTTTGTTCCAGCGGTATTTTGTTTAATCAAAGGCCAACATATCGCCTTACCCTTTCACTAAGGGCTTAGCAGGAATAATGGGTTGTTCTCTGCTGGTGCTTTTGTGCTATTAAAAAACCACAAAAGAAAGTTTCTGGACAAACCTCTACAACTTTTTCAGTTAAATTCAAATACAGCAACGTTTCACCACTATGGAGCCACTGACTTCTCTTTAACTTCCAGGCTTTGTTTGAAAAACTCTTGTTCTGTCTCGGCCCTTGTTTTAAACATAATCAGTCCATATCTTGAAAAATATCTTGATGATCCACGGTTTATATCAAAATCTTATTTAAAGGAACAAATAATGTTATTTGAAAATGTCAAAGTAGCACTATGGGATGTATCTGCATTATATTAACTACAGAGTCTTTTAAGTCTATTGTTCAATGTCTGATAGAATAGTAAGAAAATACTCACTGAGACTTTTCCTGGGACTCCTTACATCACTAAATGTTACAAGAGGGACATCTAGTGGCCATAAATTGTAAAAGCAGTAATTTAGCAAGTAAATATGAGAGGGAATCCCAAGGGAAGACTTATAAAACACCACACACACACACATGGCAGAGTTTTGTTTATCTTTATTTATTTTCATCACGCTACTCTACAAGGTAAGAGAAGTTTAAACAGTTATAGAGACAATTCTGTGGGCCTGTGCAGGATGGAAAAATTCATTCACATGCGGATGTTTTCCTTTTGCTCCAGTCTTGCACATCTGCTGGCATCCTCATCCCCACATCTCTCACTTTTTAATTTCTAGTCTTACATGCTGGCACACATTTGGAAATATTTTTGCTCAAGCTTTTTGGCTAAATTGCAAAGAAAAAAAGTAGCTGAAAGGTGATAATCCTCATAATAAAAGAACAGTTGTGATTAGCAACCAGTTGTCATTGTTTGGCTTTTAGTAGGGGATTGGTCCATAGTAGGCGGTGTAGGCGGCAATGATTCCCTGCGAGTCCATCATCTCATCACAAGCAATGTTGGTCTCGCACACTTCTCTCAGACTGATTGGAGGAATAGAAAAGAGGGTGATCACAGAGAGGCAACAAATCAGCAGGTGCTATTCATTGTATTATAAAATAAAAAATAATGTGGTGCTACTTAAAGTCATACTTTGACTTAAAGGATCACCATCAGCCCTATGTATTAAGGCATCAATGGCATATGTTAGATAGAAAACAAATAGATGACCAGTGGAAAAATATGATGTGAAACTAATTTTAATTAAATGTATGTATAAACAAAAGCTTGCTGATGGTATCATGCTGACCTTTATTTATATTTAAATCCAACTTGGGCTTGTAATTTCAACCTTTTGTGTAATTTTTTTTTCTATAACTGCCTGAGATTGATAAGAATATTTTTCGGCCTCTGATGTCGGAGCATTTCAGAAAAATGTCTTGTTCATGGGTGATGTGAAAGCAAAGGAGGTGTGAAATACCTCTCCAGCTGTGCCAGGGATAACTCTCCAGCAGCTCTCTTCTGTCTCACCACTGTGGAGGCCTGATCCCTCTCCACAAACAAACCTGCACAGCATGCACATGTTATCACAACTCTGTCTGACTGTATAGACATGTAAGATGTCTGTCAGTCAACCACAATCAAATGAACAAGGAAGACTGGACTTACATAGCAGAAATCAACAGCTGAAATCCAGATGTTGCAGTTAAAATGTGGCTTAATAATGAATTTATGCAGTATGTGGAGCAGTCTTCATGTTAATTATTTTAAATTAACTCAGAAAAGGATTACATAATGAACCAGTTTACTATTTCATGTAGGCAGCTAAAAACATAGAGAAATAAAAAATTTACTTTGTAACGTGGTGATACAGTTATTAATCATAATCTCACCCTCCTGAGCAGGGTTGTCACCTGCAGGCTGGGAGCCAGGGGAGACATCTGTCAAACATGAGAGAGAAATATTAATAATAATAGTTAGAATAATGTTTGGTTAAGTGTTGCTCCCTTTAATGCACCTTTGTTTTTATATTATTCATTACAAAATGAATCTTTTTTCAGATCTTAAATACTTGCAGTGGCTTTAAAACTTGCTTACAGAGCAATATATATTTTAAATGACCTAGTAACACAATTAGAGTCTTTCTGACATATTCTGTGCTGTGTGTGTGTGTGTGTGTGTGTGGCTCCTACCTGAAGTCAGGCAGATGGCTGCCAAGGTGCAGAGAACCAGGATGGCCAAAGTCTTCATCTTTCAGCTTCGTTATTCACTGTCTGCAGTATCAGGCAACAAGTGGAACTGGAGGCTTAAACAGCTCTTTCTCTCTCCTCTCTCTCTTTCTTTCTCTTACACATATATACATAAACACACTCTCACTTTATGGATGCAGCCCTCATTGTGACATGGGTATGTGATTGGTTAGGGAATCAGGTATCACACACCCACACAGATGCAGAGACACACACCCCCATAAAGATCATGGATGCAAAAT
Organism: Acanthurus tractus; assembly: GCA_029783725.1. NCBI lineage: Eukaryota > Metazoa > Chordata > Actinopteri > Acanthuriformes > Acanthuridae > Acanthurus > Acanthurus tractus. The sequence goes on from JAQNCA010000011.1 coordinate 9,994,338, forward strand.
TTGATTTTTAAGTGTGTGTTTGCGCAAGTGGACTCTAGCTGCCACGATATCAGATTCTCACAGCATTTTCTGGCCTAAAAAAAACCGACAATAACTCATGATAACTTTTGTTTTGTCTTATTTGACTAATGAATTACCTTTAAAAATAAAAGACATTACTGTAGAAAAGCATCAGGTGAAGAGCATCAAAAAGATCAATTACACTTGGTGGATTTTTCCTTCTTTCTCAGATGGCAACTCACACTAAGTGCATAACTGTGAGCAAAGCAAAAATGAAAAGAAATAGAATTCTTTCAAGAAGCTCTGAACACAATATTTTTATACTATTTTAACATTTTCTTATAAGGAGCAGTACTAACATAATTTCAAAATTGTTCTTTTAGATAAGACTTTTATCATCAACACCCCTAGTGGACACACTAACATGGACAAGCACACACAGACAGACAGTGGAGTCTGCTTCCAAAAGTGTCAGTATTTATTTTAAAGCAAAGGTGATAAGAAAACAAATGTTGGTGACTCTCAGCCACAATTTTCAGCCACTGACTGTGTGTGTTTGAGTAAGAAAACGTTTAACACCTTGTTTAGGTCATTTTTGGCTGCTGCTAAAAAACCAGATTGTCCTTGTGAATCACCACTTGCATGTGCATCTCAGTTTCCTCTTTCGTACACTGAGGTTTTTTTCTAAAAAGATGAGAGGAAAGCAGTTAAAAATGTAATCTGCATGCTGAAACACTGACTGATGGGATTTTAACTGCAGATTAAAGATGCCAGCCTGCTTGTCAGTCAGATTTAGTGATGATAATAAAAAGTTCAATGAAATCTAAGAAATGCAGTGCCAGCTGGCGGCCTGGAGAGGTCAGAGTTCTACAGTGCACCCACACACGTTTACATGAGGGTCATAAAGTGCATACGTTAGAGCAAACCACGTAATGCAAACTGAAATGGACAGACTGCCGTCCCACATTATGCGACATGATTTTAATACAAGGGCTCTCTCTTCTATTGCAAACCGCAGTGATTTCCTGCATAAAGAAAGCAGCATTTAGAAACAAACCAAGTGTGTTTGAAGATTTGTAGGATGGTAATTTGAAATGTGGGAAGATATTTTTACCAAAACAAGTAGGTGGTTTGCCAATAAAGTGGCAGAAATTTACAGGCAGTCAAATAAAACATGTCATTCCGATTTAGTTAACACACAACCCACCACCAGAGGGGTGTTTTTCTAATTTTTCAAAACATCTAATTATTTTGTTTTTAATTGGTTCATTAGAAAGAAACCAGTGCTAGTAAAGCTGATAATGAATTACAATGTCTGATGTACTGTAGCTGCTATATTAAGCGCATTGCTAAGTTTCCAAAATTTATCCTTTGAACTTTTTTGATGTACAATATGAAAACGTCTCTTGCTCTTCTTGTTGCCTTTTTTTGCCTGGATGTTTAGATTCTGCACTGATCCTCACAGTATTATATGGGGTGTAATTTCACTGTCTGGGTCGATGCTGGTGCTTTGTCTCATTTCAGCGACAGACTTCAAGGATTCAACCTCAGGACGACTTTAATTTTGCACATGTGGCCTTGTGGCTGAACAGAAAAAACAAGCATCCGACATGACTTTTGGACTGTGCCATGAGCCCTGCGGACCTCTCTTTGTTTGTGTGACTGCAGCGGTGAGGACACTGATACACAGCTGCGCGGTGCATCGCTCAGATTCCTCCTGAGATTACGGGAAAGCAGATCATGAAAACATGTTACAATCAGCTGTACTCATGTGCTTCCAGTAATTCTTGTCAACAGGCCAGTGACTGATTCTAATTGAACCCATTTACCCTTGAACTCGAGCGCAGAGTTGAGGTACTTTCATGTTTCTTTCAGGCGCAAACATTGTGTTTTTACTTTGC
>JAQNCA010000011.1:9996338-10008009 GCA_029783725.1 Acanthurus tractus
GGAGAGCCTAATTACCAACAAACTTATCATACAGTTGAAATGTTTTTTCTTTCTTTTTCAAAACCTGCTAATCATTAAAAGGTCTTCAGATTTATACTGTGGCCCCCTGGAGGGTCCCGACCCTCTGGAATGGAAGCAATTGATGGCTAGCAATATGTATATATATATATATAAGTAAAGTAAAGTACAAAGTATCAGCAACATGTTCTGAATGTATAAAAAATGTGAAGCACTCATTGTGCAGTAAGATCATCCCTGTTTTAATATTAACTATGATATTTTTGGATTAAAATTACTGCTGCTTTAATGTGTGTGTTGCATTTTACTGTTAAGGATGTTTAAATGACTCTGTATACTGCTGGAATTTTTAATCCTCAAGCAATGCAGCGTTTTTTATAAGATCAATCAGGAAAATGTTGTAGCCTCACTGTCCTTTGAGAACCAGGTATCTCTAAACAGTCAACTCATCATGAGCTCACAAAAACTTCATTTTTTAATCACTCATTTAGCTTAAGCAGCAGGAGAATTTATCAAATCATCAATAAAAACTCAACTCTCCATAAATGCTTGAATATAAAATCACTAAATGCACAGATATGTGTGCTTTTTGCTGGACAGGAAGGGTTTTAGAGATTAAAATGTGAAATTAACTTGTAACTAATACATATTCCTCTGAGATGTAGTGGAGCAGAAGTACAAAGTTGCATAAAATGGAAACACCTGGACTAAAGTCAGGTACTTCAGTAAATGTACTTAGTTACATTACAAAATCTTGTAAATTATCGCTGAAACCTCTTCTTGAATATTTCCCCTGGCTCTTCCCTCAGGCTTTTATCTGCTTCAGCTGATGACGAAATGTACTTGTTCAGCTTTTATATCCTACAATACTATTCTTAGTGCTGCCTTTAAAACATGTAGCTGTGATATAGGCCCTGATGCTGAATGCCACATGCTCTCACACACCCATGTGGTAAACAAATGGCATCAACAGGATTAAGACAAAATCCAATAAAGGATATTTTATTTTTCAATAAAAGCAATGGAAATAATCAGTGACAGCAGTGCTGGTGTGGATAAACATGAGGATAATGGAAGAAATGGTTAGTGGATAATGAGCAGACTCTTTATTCAAGTACATCATATAAAGCTCATAAATGCTGGAATGGTGCGCTTATAGTGGATACAAGTTATCCTGAGATTATACAAATGATTTTTTTTTCTTATTGTTCCGTGAGTATAAAAATGGACTGCTGTGACACCTGAGCCACACTGGATGCCTCTGTGTTTATAAAATGTCTTCTCTTCACCCATTCATTTCACATCCAGAGGAGGCCACACAAACAGCGGCAAGAGTTATATAAAAATCATGATACGTGAAATGAAGGTAGGCGCGTTCATTTCCAGATGATAATAATGATAATTCTGCATTTGACAGACTGATACTTTAAGCTTAGTACCGACGAGACGAAGTCAGTGTCTGGGCTTGAGTCCGGGAGCCAAAGTACCTCTGGTAGGCCTGCGCATAGCCGTGGCGATAGGCGTAGAAGCGGCAGGGGGAGAAGTCCTCGCAGGTCTCTGCACGCCTCTCCGCTGGTGACTTCACCGTCCTGCAGGAGAGGGAGGAGTGATCAGATACACAGAAGCGAAAGAGACAGTTAGAGGGTAGAAATGGTGAGGAATTGTTATCGGAAACAGATACACAACGGCCAGTGGCTTGTGTCTTTGTTTTGTTGCATTTTGTCTTATCTGATTGCACTCAAGCATAAATCCTCAGCTTCAGGCTCTGTGAGTCTACTTCAAGCATGTGGAGATGTTTAAAAGTACAATATTATCTAAGTTATCTACCATCATGTGCCTGCCTTCTCCGTCTGTGTGTGTGGATGGCTGCTTTTACATGCAAGCGGAGGAATGTGCTGTGCATGCATGTGTGCGGTCGTGTCTTTCACCTCATGAGGTTGTGAAAGTTGAAGCCGTTCCCCGTGGGTGGGGTCTGTATGTTGCCCCTCTGCGGCGTGATGAATGAGTTGGCTTGATTTGGCGTCACAAACACATCTGGAACCACAAAACTTTACTAGACAAAATTCTTTATTCTAATAAGGACAGGCATGCTGATCGTGCAATAGATCCGAGTCAGGTGAGAGGAAGGGTCGGGGTGTGTTAGCGAGGGATGAAACGGGGGTGAGAAACACGGTACTGTGTGACTGAAGCTGTGTGATGCTTGTTAGAGCTGCATGCATGTTTTCCCATGAACAAGAGACAACATTTAATCACCTTCATCGGATTCTGAGCTTTCATGAGAGTCTACGGGAAAAACATGAAACCTGGTTAATAAATAATAAATGAATCTGTGTAAATTGAATTTTATATGTTACAATGACCGCTGGAGTGCAAGGATGACGAGGATGGCGGGGCCGAGGGTCTGTACCATAGGCGACGCAGAGAGAGACTGCAGCACAAAGTGCCAGGAAGTGAAGAAGACTCCTCATCATGGTGTTTGTTTATCTGCCGGCCTGCTGGAAAGGAGGAGAAAGGTGTTTCAGTGAGTCATGTCAGCACTTAAGTGAGAGCTATAGAAAGAGAAGAGAGAGAGAGAGAATGTGGCTCAGATATTGAAACTGTGGGTAAGCGGGAAAGAACCACAAGCACAGCTAGACTGCTGAAAGTGGCAAACTTTCTAAATCTGTTTTCTGCGGTTTCAAGCATATGAAGGCTAGAACCATTCATATAAGCCGTCCTATATACAGCTGCACGGGCTGGCAAGTCACTGCAGAATTCCTTTGAACGAAAACTAAAGGGTTGTATATGTGTATGTACTCATCAGACCGGGCCAATGATCTTCATTTAGATTAACAAGTGTCCAAAGGGCTTTACTGTGCATGTGACTAATCCTGAAACACCATTCAACAGCCGGATCCAGAGACAGGCACGAGAGAATAGCTGTGGCTGGAAACAGCAGACTAAGGTCCAACTCACAGAGTCTAAGCAGATTTAAGTTTAACTTAAGGAGACAAGTGATGAATACAAAGAGGGAGGCATTCTGTGTGGCTCCATACACACACGCACACACACACACACACACACACACTGAATATACACACATGTGAACTCAAAGATGTGCAAAAGTGACTTAAAGGAAGGTGTGACACACCTGTATAAACAGCAGTTCCAGATGTCTTTAACAACAGGACACTCACGTGCACATGTGCACACACAAACACACACGCACTTGCTCACACACATATTTGCACACACACTGAATTTGCATGTCTGCACTGCAGAAAAATCTTTCATCCACATCTTCTGTTTGTGGGATTTGGACCGAAATCAGCGTTCCTCCTTTTCACCATCAATAGCAGCTTTCATTACACATAAACACACACGCACACAACTCACTGGCACATGCACACAAGCACACACACCAAGCACACATGCATCGTTCATAACATCAGCCTTCAGGCATATCTTGGCTTTAGTCGAAACCCAGACTTGGGCCCAGAAACAGTGAGCCCCAGGCCCCAAGTTCAAAAGCAACTTCCAAGAAGTTGCAAGGACATCTAAAGTGTGTGTGCGTGTGTGTGTGTGTTTGTCAGGTGCTGACAAGGGTGTCTGCAGAGTTTTATGCCTGTCTGACTCGTAGCAGGGGTTCCTGGTAGGTTCATATATACCCTGAGGGCAGAATGTTCCCACTTGTTCATAAAAAGCCACAGGCACGATGCTCGAGACGCATGGAGCCAACCTGAGGTTACATATGAAGAACTCTTCACATCAACACACTGTTACTGCCTGCTGTGCTATGAGAATTGCAGCATGATATTTAAAAACTCGCAGAAATACATTTTAATGCCATCAGTTAATGTCTAATATAAGCAATCTGTCTACGAAGAACTTTGTCTAAAGATGCAGACTACTTTTGCTTTCCCACCAGTTGAAGAAGATTGTTAGCTTGAATGAACTTACCGTGAAAGATAATTAAGTGAGAAGTCTTGGAAATATCTCTCTGAGTGTATTTTCTGCCGAGGAATATTTCCTAATTCCTTACAGCAAGACTTTTATACTCACCTCTCTTCCCCCCACCCCTTCATTTTCTGCCCACCTCCCCTCAGCCCTCGCCCTCTCCTCCTCCTCCCTCCTCATCCCTCATACTATCAGCCCCCTCTTTTCCACCATTTAATCAGACCGGGGTATTAGCTCACTCTCTCCCCAACTCCCACGCCTTCACAGAGAAAGGCAGTGAGTGACAGAACGGAGAAAAACAAGCAGGGGATAAACAGAGAGGCAGAGAGGAGGACGAGGGGAGGCCTCGAACCTGCTTCATAGCAGGTACATGATAATATTCGCTGCTGTTTGCCAGCCTGGCAGAGTGAGATGAAAAGATCTGCCATCATACACACACACACACAAACACACACACACACACACACACACACAACATGGACTGACTCCACTTTGTGGCTCTGAAAAACATGAACAGCAATCCCTGGTTTGGCATTGTGTTGTTTCAGAAAGACACTACAACACTGAGCTTCGTTCAAAGGGAGCTTTTAGGGGAACAACTCCTTTTATTCTCATTAAAAAACAAACAAACTGTGACCTCATATAGGCCACCAACTCTGTGTGTCCAAAAGCAACATGTCAATCCAATGCATTGCTGCTGGTGTTCTAGCAGCAGAACACACCACCCATTTTGTGGAAATTTTATTTCCTTGGCATTTAATACACAACGCAGTATATATTTTGCAAGTTATTTATGTCAAAACAAATTAAAGTGCTTATGCGCCCGTCGGGTCTTTAGTCCACCTACGTTAAAGCGACTGCAGCCGTCAAGCAGAACAACATCCCCATAGTGTACATCTAAGAGTTACGTAACGCCACATCACATTTGACTCAGCCAGAACACTCTGTGAATAGCTGTGTGAAAGCAGACCCTCACCTACTGTAAACAAACCAGAATAGGAGGACAGACCATGCCAGGAATCGACGGGACTCAGACAGACAGATAAACATTACGACAGACATAAAGATGGAGATAAAACCCCGCTGGCAGATAAGAGAGGGGGTGGAAGTCAGAGAGATGGAGTCAGGGAGAAAGAAAGCACATGCTGTTGCAGTCTTGGATGTTTTTGGCTCTGGAGCCGCAGACACGCTCAGTGATGTGGTCCTATTAGGCTGTTAACTGGGGGACCACTGAGCAGCGGTTTGGTTCTCTAATGCAGATATTAAATGTTTGATTTCCACAGGCAGATACCAACACAAAGAAAGGACAGAAAAAGGAATGAGAAGGGTTGTTTTCTTCTCGATTTTATAGGTGTTGACTCTAGTGGGGAGGATTTGTGACTTCAGTTTAAATTCAGAGACCAAGTGAGAGGAGAGACAAAGAGAGGGTGAATGAAAAAAGATGGAGAGGGTGATTGCATGGAAAAAAATCGTCAAAGGGGTGATTTTTTTTCACTCCTCTCCTCCAAATGTTCTCTCTTATTTATGCCCTCTCTCTGCCCATCTTTACAGTCATATTTCTTCTGTTCTCCTCATATATTTCCCCCCTCTCTGTGCCGCTTTAGTACTTTTCCCTTTCCTCACTCCAGCCTATGCAGTTAATGTTCAGTTCTTACAGTCACTACATCAGGCTTTTGCATGTCTATGCAGTGCAACAAAATGTCTAGCTTTTGAAAAATGTTATAAATGCAAGTGAAAGGGCCAAAACCATGTTTTTTTTAAAGCAGTGAATTGAGCCAGAGGCCTAGATCAATGATAAATGAAAAACAGAGGGAATGAAAAACAGGATGTGATCCACCCGGCGGGGCTGATGGTTGTGACTAACAGAGTCCACCTGCACAGTACATCCGGGCTTGAACTCAAGAGGGAGGTCATTACAGGAACAAGAGGCAATGAAAGGCCAATTCAAGAGAGGAGGAAGTGATAGACACAGTAGAAGCTATTGAGGCTGAAAGTGATGGCAAGAGACATACCTATAAAAGAGGTGCAAGATGTGTTCGGAAGGATAAGGAATGGAGGGGGAGAATGTGCATTTGGTGGCAGGAAACAAAGAGAATGCATAAAGGTGCATTAATTCTTAATGAGGGTGTGGCCAGAAATGTGTCAGCTATCAAAATAATGTCTGCAAAAACACATTTTCTAAGCCGTCTGGGTCGGGTTGAATTCCCCTCAGTGGCAGAGCAGGTGAACCTCAGGCGGCTCTGCGGCTCAGAGAGGACAGAACACAGACAAACACTGATCCAACAACACGTCCAAAAACAAGTTTAGCCCTCCACGGGCAGGGCCAGACATGCTTCCTGCTATTTTTGTGTCTTATTTTCTTAATGGTCATTGCTGTGATTAAGCTTTTTCTTTTTTTTTTAAAAAAAAAAAATTCTATTTGAAAACAGCAGACACACTAGGGAGCGAGTGAGTCAGATAGAAAACAGCATGTGATGTAAGCTGCTTCCCTCGCTCCGTCTGTGGGATGGAGGGACATCCGGCCAGACGGGACGCAGAGGGTCAGACGTTACTCAGGACCGTCTTCCTCCTCTCAAGCTCTACAGCTCCATGAATTTTTTCAAATCAATGTCGACCGAAACCTTCACATAGATTAATGGATGATTGCATAATGCTGGAAACCTGCAGGACACATGCATCCTCACGTCTGTTCTTTTTCTTTTGTTATTTACCGGATTTTAAAATCTATCCCTTTATTTTGGAAGTTGCTTGAAGCTAAAAGGCAGTCGAGGGTTTTTTTCCCCGTCAGTCATATTTCCCTCTGGTTTCTCTCCCTGGCCTCATCACCTATTAACAAAATCCAGGGCACACAGTGTAAGTATGCGGTGAAATAGGGTCATGGTGCGTACCACTTCAGGCCTGACCTCACCTCTCATCACCTCTCCACCAACCCTCAGCCCCACCTCCATGCCTACATTCTCTTTGCCGAACAAATAAAAATGTCATTAATAAAACATTTTCACCTGGCACAGACTTCAAGTTTGTTTTAGGCAGCTGGGATTCAAGCTTTCATGTAGGAGGGAAGAAACCCAAAGCAGTAATGTGCTGTCTTTGTGCAGGAGACGTAAAGCATCAGTGGAAAAAGTAAAGGCATAAAAAAGTATACTTAGACATAGACAATAAAACTAACCTCTTCTAACGGGCCGACTGTATAGGACTGCATGGTGTTGCACAGTGGTTAGTTTTCAAAATTTAAGAAAAGCTTGATAGATTTAAAGGGAAAGTTGGACATTTTGAGAAATATGCTTTGTGCTTCTTTCCCAGAGTTGGATGAGAACGCCCCGCTCATGTTTCTGTGGTAAATATGGAGTTGGAGCCAGCAGCTGGTCAGGGACTGTACAAAAACTTTCAGCTTAAACCTCACATTTCACTTTAAAAAAAACACAAGACTGTCCTTGCTCATAAGTGGACTTTGTTTCCATCGATCGGACGGCACAGGAATAAGTCCCAAACCCAAGAAATGAGTGTAGAACTTCAGGTTTCTTCATCTCAAAGTCTGTGCTTTTTTTGTAGAAGTTTTTCAGTTATGTGTTTAACAAAAGCTTCAGAGACTTTCACATTGTTTCACAACATAAAATAGATCAGTAAATACATGGTTCATGATCACTAAAACAAAGGGCTAAGTTGCTAACAAGTGGCTAAATGAGACCATTAAGCTTGTTGGGACATTGAACATCACCATGCCCAACATCACTCATCTAATTTAACACTTACCAACTATTTCAACTAAAATGTTCCAACATGTTGACTTATTGGTTTAAAATTTGTGTGGTATAATGCGGTAAAAAACTTGTTGTGTTTAACACCAGAGTGTTGCGACATTAAAGTCATGGGATCGTGGTGTTGTTTGTTTCTAGCCTAATGTTAGCTTTTGTCCTCTGATTAGATTAACGCTTCCAAAATCGTTTGTTTTCTAAACATAAGTTTGCCACAGAGCTCATTTTCTGCAGACACTTCAAATCCAGTGGAAACATCTAAATTGGCTTTTTGTTTAGGGAACCACGGTGATGTGCAAAATACACGCAATGCTAACCAGCAAACGCTCATGAGCCCAACCGTTGCCGGAGATGAAGAACAGCTTCTGCACCAAAGTTCACTCTTGTAATGCATAAATCGTGGTTGGTAATTCCTCTGGCTTAATCAAATGGACTTCAGGTCCTTAACCACAAATGACACTCTCATCATCCTGAGTATCCTTTTCTCCAAACTCAACAAGGAATGTGTCCACTCACTGAGCCGTAATCCTGTTTAAATAACTACTCACATTTGCGAAGACAAATTTTCTAACCACCAGACTCATTGGTGGTGGGGATAAAGTAGACAGCTGTGAAAGACAAACACTGCATTGTGTCTCACCTCCACCCCTCCATCTCCTGTAATCTCTCACTCCTGCAGCCAACCTGTCATTACACAGAGATCGCATAAGTACATGCAATTCCAATTAGAAAACAGTTTGCTTCTGTATAGGAGAGGGCCATCAGGTTGGGTCCTGCATAATTTTGGGTTTAATCTGTAGTGACAGGTTTCACAAGATTGTTCTGTTTTTATCTGGAGCCCACACAAACAAACTTTCGTGCATGGTTTTCTTTGTTAGGAATTGGTTTATATGTGGGAAAGGTTTGGATTTGCGAGCTGTAAAAAGATTTCAAACAGACTTGATTATTGAAGGATGTCTTCCGTGTGTCAGTAAGTGGGGTTAATTCAGGAGACGCTGCACATTTGTGTGTTTGTGAGAGCAAACGTGGGGGTGTGAGTGTGTGTTTTGCTGCACAGCTTGGTGTAATCTCCTTCTATTTCTCATATAAGCTCTATCCAACTTTTTCGTTTTATGTGCTATTTACTTTGGTGCCCTACTGCTCTTCTGAGGTGCCAACTCTTATAATGGAACCTGCAGGGTGTGTGACCAGTTCCCACCTTTGCCTGTTAGGAATCTCTCACAATCACACACACACACACACATACATACACACATAAACGGGCCGCATCATTCACAAACAGCTCTCACAAGTAAGCCGTTCCAGACAGCGTCTCCGTTCATGAAAGGCAGTTGATATGAGAGTAAAGCAGATTACCCTGTTCTGTACTGTCTGCTGTGGAGGAATTTCCTCAACCTCAAGATCCTCACAATGATTGTTATGCATGACCACAAACACAGTGACTGCAATAACCTGCTCATCTTTACATAAGAGGCAGCTGTGCACTTTCCTGTCTCCTTTCCTTCTACCTGCCTTCATAGGAAAAAATCTCTCATTCCTTTTTTTCTTCCTATCTGTCTTATCATCCTCCTCCATTCTCCTCCATTATTTCAAACAAAACTGCATGTGTCATTTTCTGCTGTTCTGCATCCTTTCCTTTTGGCTATGTATCCCTACTAATTATACAAAGCCCAAAGTCTTGGACTCGATATTGGCTCTTTTTGGGATGCTAAACTTAAACTTTACAGCTGGACTTCAATCCGTCTATGCACTGCCAGACAAAGAATATAAGTGGTATGTATGTCTGCAAACTGCGTGGACATGCCTTTGAATGTATGGGTATTCTGGGTGCTTTAGTTTTAAGACCTGTCATACCAGCTTTCTCAAACTGTGGAATTTTGAGGCAAATTCATCTCATTCCAGAGGAATTCCCAGGGTTATTGAATTTGCTGACGGTTTTCCTGTCAAGTTAAACTTGTGTGAACTTGGACCTGCAAATCTGAGCGTTTCAATCACAGAAAGCTGTCTTGATAGTATTGAACTTTAATAGAGCTGAGGGCAAGAGAGTCAAAAATTAAGGAAGCAACAGAAGCTTAGTAGCTGTGTTGCACCATTTACTTTTATTTAACCTCCCCTGTCAGAGTCTAAACAGTTTCACAGAGACAGAATGGCTTACAGAAGGTGACTGTAACCCCAGTTAATGGTACAAATAAGTCTTTTAAATGAAGTGTGACAGAGTGAGGCTAACAAGCCAACAAGCTTGGGAAACTGTATATTTTTCTCTATTTACTTCCACAATAACTGTTTATTAAACAAAATTGTGCACAAATGCCATGGAAAAGGGACCACAACATGCAATGTTTAAAAAAAAGAAAGTGCTGTAGCCTAACTCACTAGTAAGCTGTAAGTATGGAGCAGTCAATGGAAAAGAATAATTTGATTTCATTTCATTATAATTATCAATCCCCCTTGACTGAGTTAAAAAAAGTTTTTCATTCTCTTTTTATTCCCTTACTAATTTTTGTTAGATGCACACATATACCAGAAATACACTCATGCACACAGTGCCTACAGACTCGCCTTAGTTACAGAAACCTGCATCAGAGTTGCTGCTATAAGCAAATATATACAGCACAGATGTGCTGATTTACCTCACAGTGTCACTTACTGCTGTAACCAGGCTTCAATATGAAAGGTGTGAAGGACTTTGTTGCATCTAGTGATGAGGTTTTAAAAAAAGCAACAAACTGACCTTGTCCTTCCCATCCAAGGGTTAAGGGTTAGAGAACCAATGCAGGCCAAGAAATCGCAAAAAAGGCCAGTGCTTAGTTTGTTCATTCTGGGCTACTGTGGAAACATGGCGGTGCAACATGGTGGATGCTGTGGAAGAGGACCCAGTCCCTCAATAGAAATAAAAGACTCATTCTAAGGTAATGGATACATTGCAATTCTAGTTTCAGGTGTTTGTACACTTATGAAAACATACCTAAGAGTAAAATGTTTACATTGTAGCATATTCTACAAAGAGATCCCTCTAAAACCTGCTCATTGAACTGTTAAAGCTGTCTGTCCCAAACTGTTTGTAGCACTTTTCTTTCTGTATATTGGTAATCAGTTGTGTGTATTCCTCTTCTGTTAATGACTAACACCTCTTCCAGCTTTGGGTTTCTCTCTATATGGATGTCTCAATAAAAAAATCATGTGTTTGTATGTGCAGCTCTCTCTTTATCTTGTTTTTTTTCCATCTTTCCTTTACCCCAGCCCTCCATCCCTTTGGTTGTCAAAAGCGGTCTGTGTAATCATATGTATGCAGCCACAAACACAACAGGCCAAGCAGTGAACCTGCGTATCGTCTGCATCGGACAAGTGACACGCAGGCAGCCCGTGGCAGAGTGGCAGGGATCTGCGGGGCCCTGCTGCTTGCACCCGACAACCCCTTCAGCTTCCTTCAGACTCACTTTCTCTCAGCTGTCATTTTATTGTAGGGTGGCACATTCCCACAGAAAAAAAAAAGGCTCAACCTTGTGAGAACAGCTATTTTCACAAATATCCAAGTCAGGATGTGTAATGATAAATACGCGTAATGGTGATTGTGAATAAATGTCTCGTAGTAAGACAGAGATAAGATCAAGAACCAAAATGTTGTAATAATTTTAAGTTAAAACTTCACATTTCTAGTTTTCTGTGCTTTTTGATCCACTTCAGAAATTCTGTACATGAGTTTTCTGACTTGACTTGAAATATTAATATGAATGTATTGCCAAATGTGTACACTAAACTCATCAATATAAGTTTTTCAATAAACTCAATTGTATTATTTCCAGACTTAACAGCATTTTTTTAAGAGTTAACCCTGCAGAGACTCTGCTTTTTCTGTATTTAGAAAACACATGATGGAAATTTGCTGTGTGTATTTTAAATCATATTAAGTTAACCCAGGGTTTTTTCCTCAGATGATAATGAAAAGTATGCTAGCTGGAATG
>JAQNCA010000011.1:10028276-10063230 GCA_029783725.1 Acanthurus tractus
TGGTAAGAACCTCCTGTCTGGACCAATATGGCGGACCAACGGACTGACAGACAGCAGACATGTCCATCCACAATCAGGCCGTGGCTAAAAAGACCCAAAAGAGAAATACATGGGTTGTAAAGATTGAGATCTTACTTTAAAGATCACCAAAAACACACTTCTGCGTGGTTTCTGTCAACATCCTTCAACAGCGTCCACTGACAGCTGTTCCCAGACTCTTGGGTTGCTATGGTTTCTCTTGCCAAATAATGACTGAGTGTGGTGTGCAAATGTTTTCCCATTTCAGCCCAACCTATGCGTCAGTTACAGGGATTTGAGATCATGTGATCAGGGTAGGTCCGCTTAAAATAAATGATGTCATGCTTAAATTATTCTGCTTTTAACTGACACATCAGGGGGACTTTAGGGTTCAATACCTGTAATATATCCAGTTGATGGACGTTAATGTTGTTACGTACCAGTTGTATACGTGCTCTTATTCTGCTCCTGCAACAGTCAGTCTCAATGATTAGAGAGAATTCTGTCCGTTCCTGTTGTACACCACTGAAGTGAATTTGGAGCTGAAGAGAGACTTAAATTCAGCTCAACACACCCTTTAAACCCTACTTGTTCAGGCATGAGCTGAGGTGTTACGTATGGGCTTGTAACAGTCAAAAGCATTCTCCTGACGCAACGCTCCCTGCAGCCAAAGAGATGATCCAAATGTTGTTGCTGTGATTTAACAGTAACTAAGGTGATGGCTGTTCCTGAACCGTTTCCCGGTGAGACTGGGATGAGTCAGTCAGAATCTCACCTTAAATCCGTCACGACAGCGTACTTCTTACCTCCTCTGTGACTGACTTTCCCCAAATGTTTCAATCTAGATCCAAACCCTTTTAAAATTAAGTGATTTATCTTGAAAGGCGATGCAAATTTATATGGAAAATGATTTTATAAATAGGGAGGCGGGAACGCTTCCTCCCTGGGTGTGTTTCTGTGTATCACCTCGACTCCAGGTGTGTGAGCCCCACCTATTGTATGGGGGAGGGACATAAAGAGAAAGAAAGACAGGAGGGGTAAGAAAGGAAAGCAGGATTAGGGGTGCAGGTTTCTCTGCTCTTTCCTAACCTGTTCATGTGAGGTGAAAACATTCCTGTCTCTCAGTGGCTTTAGACTTTGGCTTTAGACTCCATTGCGTTCCACTTTTCCTCATCTTGTGCTCTTCTTGATACCTCGCACCAGCAGAGATATGGCATCAGGATAGAGAGTGTATAAAATCCAGATTAAGCAGCTGCCACAGCTCAAAATAACCAAATCTTGCCAAGACTCAAGTCAAACTTCAAATCAAGTGGGATTTAGCGGCGGAATCTTGGAAGAGCTTAGACTCACATACCAAAGGGTGAAAGGTAAGTTCCTCTGCTTTGACAAAGATTTGGTCCAGATTTGGAGATGACCTCTTGCTGTGAGATGTAGCTTAAATGGTTGAAGTCAGAGGCTCCAACGTCTGCAGCCATTTTTTATTAATACTTCTCAACAAGGCTAAAAATTTATGTGCAATCTGTCAGTTCTCTCCATTACCAGCTACATTAATTGGCTCTTGATCATCATAAAAATGTTCTGAATCTCAAATCAGTTGATCAAAACCTTCATGACCTTACAACAACATAGAAATAATCTCCTGAAATGAATCTCTGTCCCGCTAGTATGATCTCCTGCTTGATCTCCTGCTTGAAGGCCAGCATTAGGGCAAAGTTGAGGGCCTGGGTCAATTTTAGCAGGTGATAAGCCTGCTAAAGGTCATGTTTGAATCTCTGACGCCGAAACAAAGGCTCTGTTGTGGGTTGGAGGAAGTGACAATCTGCTATCTGGAGTGAATATCTTTCACTGTCTGCCCTTCACCTCCCGTGTGTGCTACTTATAATCCACAAATCCTGTGTGTATATTCCCGTCCGTCTATAGCAACTTATGAGCCGATGCAGTACAATAGTTACTTTCATGGCTCCTACACTGTCCCAACCTCACCTTGTTGTTGCAGTTGTTTTTTCCTCTATTCTCAGCTCTGGCTCACACACTCATCGGCCTTGTTCTGGCATGTTTATACACTCCCTCCTCCTGCTCTTCTCACTCTCGCTGTCAAACAACTCCTCTCTTTTTTCTCTTTATTCTTTGACCTGAGTCTCATCCACTCTTCGCTTTCACCCTGTTTGTTCCGCACTACCAGTCAATACACTATTAACATATTTAAGGAAATTTTTTTTTGATGTTGTTGCCGGCAAAAATGAACCTGGGAGTATTTTGTGCTGACATGTGTTTTTTTAGTTTCAGGAAAAAAGACCGTCTTTATCAAAGGACACTTGAAAGGAAGGACTGAATCCCCACGTGGATCCCTAGAGTGAATATGCCCTTTTTACCTGAGAAGCTAAAACCTCTTTTGCCCCTCCTCCTTCTCCTCTGTGTCCCTCTCACCTGTCTGAGTGAGTCAACCAACAGCAGCTCAGTCAATGACACAACAAACAACCCAATCAATTCCTCTCCTTCCTCAAATGTTACTACTCGGAGGCGTGTGCCAGGCTGTGGCACAGGACTGAACCCCATCTATAGGTACCTGTGTGACCGTCGGGCAGCATGGGGTATTGTTCTGGAGACCCTGGCGTCTGCAGGCTTCCTATTGAGCATAGGTCTGTTATTAGGCCTGTTGCTCTGGTCCATATGGTTCTGTGTTTCATCAAGACAACAACGCAGCAGCATCGGAGGCACAGTGACCAGCGCATCCCTGTTTCTGTTGGCCACAGCTGGGATCTTTGCCATCACCTTCGCCTTCATCATCCGCCTCACCCCTCAGACCTGCCCCACCAGGATCTTCCTCTTTGGCGTGCTCTTCTCCCTGGCTTTCTCCTGCCTGCTGGCTCGATGCCTTGCTCTCCTTGGCTTCGCAGCTGCCCGGGGCTGGGGGGAGCCCGCCGTGGCCCTGGGGCTCTTCACCGTGCAGGTCATCATCAATACTCAGTGGCTGATCCTCGTGTTGGTACGGGACAAGAAGCCTTGTGAGTACAGTCCAGAGGAATTCGTCATGCTGCAGATCTACGTGCTATGCCTGCTGGCTATCAGCTTGATCCTCTCCCTGCACTTCCTGTGTCGCTCCTGCTGCACGTACAGCTACAGCTACACAGGGGCTGGCCAGCAGTGGAGGATACAAGGCGCACTGCTCTTCCTCACTCTGCTGCTCTCTGCCTGCATCTGGGTGGTGTGGATCACCATGCTCACCAAGGGAAACCCTGAGCTGGGCCGTCGGCCGCAATGGGACGACCCGGTGCTCAGCATCGCCTTGGTGGCAAACGGTTGGGTGTTACTGATGGGGTACGGTTTGTGCCAAGTCGCCTTCCTCTGCAGGGGGGAGGCCAAGTCCAGGGACATCCCTCTGAGCTTTGCAGGCTGGACCAGTCCCAGTGCTGACATCCCAGGACTGAACAGCCCTAAAGAAGGGAAAGAAAATGGAAGCTTTGAGAGCGATGGTGAAAACAAGAGAGGTGAGAAGCTGTCACTGTTAGCCAAACCAAGTGCTGATTGAGAAGTTGATAAATATGCTCATGGGCAAAGATAAGTGAGGACAATTGAAAAACCAACAATTTATGTCAATATATATCCACCTACAGGTAATTCCCTCAATCTATCTATTATTTTATTCTATAAAATAGGTAAAAAATTTGGAAAGTCCTTGACACAGTTTCACAGTCAAACTTGGTGTTTTCACATTGCTTGTTTTGTCCAGTATTCAATTTACTATTATTCAATTTTAAGAAAACCAGAACCAGTAAATATTTACAGTTGAGTAAAAAGAACCAAAGAGTTTCTTGCACTTTTTTCTTTCAAATTACTTAAAAGATTTCACCAATGATCAAAGTAATGGCCAATTAATTTTCTTTTGACTGTTTAATAAATTCAATGACCAACTGTTTAAGCTTGAAGACCTGCTGAGATACACCTGATTGTGTCAGTTGTAAATACTAAGGTGGCTCTATTAAGGTAATGCCAGTTTGTCAGTTATATGAGCCTTCTTTAAGTTGACAGTTTGAAATGTGTGAAAAGCAACATGTAAAAAGTAAAAAAATGTTGGAATCATCACCACAGAAACTTCAGGTACAAAGGTAAAAACAACTGAGGAACAATATGAAACAGAAAGCACATTAAAAAACAAACTGAGTTATAAACTGATATCTTGTAAAAGTTTTGCCACTGAGTAAGACTTAACAAGGGCCACTCTGGCCACAAATAATGCTTCCTGATGAACTGTAAGTTATAAAACAGAAGCATAGTAGAGCTTAAGACACATCTCAGCTAGCAAACTGACTATCTTCAATTACAAATCAATATGAAGTTTGCTAATGTTAGCTAACATTAGCTAATGCTAGCAGCTAATAGCTGGGGGTTATTACTGACCAAGACAGGCTGTATTTGCAAAAGTGAATTGAATTGAGCACTATTGTGTTGTACTGGTTGTAAATTCAAACTTTTCGTTTGTAAAAGTTGATGTTAATCCTACCTAAAAGGGTAGTGTGTGGAATTAAATGGCATCTAACGGTGAGACTGCAGATTGCAGCAGACTGAATATCCTCAGTGTGCCACTTTCAAGTGTGTATGAAACTCAGGTCAAAGGCAGAAGAGCCTGTACATGGTGTGTTGAATCTGAACAGCTGTAGAAATATGGCAGCACAACATGGCCACCATGATCTCCCTCTGTAGATATCTAGGGCTCATTCCAAGGAAAACAAGTTATTAGTTTTAGGTGATTATACACAAGTGAAAACACACAGACATTATATAGTATTTAACTTCTGTCAAAAAACCCCAAGGTTCTCCTAACTGGAAATTTAAGAAAGTTTTGCCTAAAAACCCATATCCAGCTCAAAAAAACAAGTCTGGCTGGCAAATCCAGATTCTCTGAATGACGTTATCCATGATGAAACTAAACTACAAGCCAAAATCAACATGGAGCTACTGTCCAACATCTCAGAATAAATTCCACTTTCTGTCAGCTCAGCTCTCATGTGATGAACAGCATATAATGAAGCGATAATTAGCTGACTGTATCATGTGTCTCCCTTCAGGCAGGAGAGCTGAGCCATCGCTGCGATCGCCCTATGAGTCTGGATTCTCCATGACAGTGAGTAATAAACCATTAGGCTTAACATTCTGAATCCACAAACTCTGCAATTAAGCAGCGTGACCTTTCACTACTGGAGGCAATTATGGCTAAATCGTACTGTAGGGTTAATGAAAGCTCTGTTTGTCATGCGTATTAAATGCACTGACATGATGAATGTGTGATTATATGTTTCTCTGTGTGCTTCAGGAAATCGACCCTGACAAAGATTACACCATCCCCCGCCCTCAGACCACCAACTACAGGGAACCTTATGATGAATATTATGGACAAGATTAAAGCCCCAATCATTTTCATATTTGGTCACATGTACACTCTCTCACACACACACACATTAACTAAAATATAGGCAGCAGAAACCAAAGCTGAGGGTGACCTGACTGCACTAATCTGTACTTGGCACAAAAACATGTTTTTCTGTTTCATTTTCTTATGCAAATGTAAATATATTCATTTGGTGTTATGAGAAATGTTATTTCAAATCTGCCATGATGATGTAAAATCCTCCATCCCAAAAAGAAGAAAGAAAAGAGAAAAAAAAGACACTGCTGGATGACTCATCTGCTTGAGTTTCATCACGGAGGCTGGATGGGTTTAGACAGACCAGCTTTCTTCTGGCGGGAAACAGACATCACAAATGCTGAGTGGAATCGAGTCTCTATGGTGGGGTGTGTGTGTGTGTGTGTGTTACTCTGAGATGGTATATAATAGCCCTGCGGTGACATAAGAGGCGTGAAACTGTCACTCTGAAGGTGCCAAACTGCTGTGCAGAGCAGAGACATCTGTGAACGGCAGAGAGGAGGGATGAAAGGAGATGGAACGAGAGGAGAGGAGACAAGAGGGAGATTAGATGAGATGAGACAAGACAGAGGGAGGATAGGACAGGAGACCTGTCAGCACTGTGGGAGGCTCGTGCCATCACTGATTAACATCTTCATATTCAAAGTGACATTACAGTTGCTGGGTTCTGTCGGTGCTGCTGCACCAAAAACAACGGATGTGTTTGGATATGTCCTGTAGGGAGACACGTTTGATGGACAAGGTGTACCTCTTTGCAGCAATAAACATTTTTCAACACGTATTTCTGACAAGTGTTATTAATAAAAGGTTCGTCTATGAAAGCCTAGGTTTTTTTTTTTCTCAAATTCATAATGCTAAACCTTTGCACCTCCCACTCACAATCTGCACATACGGCACACAAAAGGCCAATTACTCCTTCAACCAAGATTCAGAGCCATGCCTCCAGGCACCTCCTGCAAACAAGACACCCCACCACAAACACACAGGGAGCGAGGGTGCAGCACAACTAATGCACCACCAGGGGGCAGTGTCTAGGCGCTGCAAGAGAGACAGGCCTGCTCAGGGTGGATGAGATGAAACCGGTCAGAAGACTGAACATTTGAACATGAGTGTTTTCATAACATATTATTTATAACTTTGCTATTATAATTAAATAGTTATAGTTTATTATTTAGACAAAGAAAATATTTGACATTGTTTTACACTAGTAAACCATTTCAGCATCAGTTTGTGGTGGCCTGAAGTGACTGCTGTCCACAAAGGTCAATTCCTCACTTCAATAGAAGCAATCTTCCCACACACACACCCAAACAAACCCAAACACACACAAACACACACACACACACACACACTCTCTTATCAAACGGCCTTTAATCTGTTCTTCCAATTAGCCCGACTTCAATTACTCAGAGAGAGCATGCCATCAAATTGGCAATTGGCCTCTTGTGCATTAGAGCAATTAGCAGGGATATGAGGTTTCCCGCCACATCCAACCCATTTACGGCCATTAACTCCAGATGCAATTAAAGATTGTTCCAGATTGTTCCCCCTTGGCGGCGATGAGAAAGTTGGAGGTGGCGGAAGAGCTTATCGCGCAATAGATTTGGTCAATACAACCCAGCCGAGTGGTATTAATCGTGAGCAATTGTAGCCTCCATCAATCATCTGACTCCCGCTGGCTTATTGAGGAGGAAAAAAAGTTTCTGCACAGTCTGAGAAGTGATTCTTGGTTAGTCTGTAACACAGAGGTTGTATAGTCAGTAATATTACTAAATGGTTCCCATGTATCTCTTTTGGGTGCAAGGTATGGTAATATTTAAGGTAGCCTCTCTCCCCTAATTGGATAATTTAATTCTGGCCAAACAACAGCGGAAAGAAATTTATAAGCTTCCAGCAACTGCAGGAAGATGACACCATAATTGATTAGCTGCTTAAACATTAAGAAGCCTATCTGAGACTGATGACCATGGTATACGCAGCACCGCATTTAGCTGTTCGCAAAATGCTGAACCTAAGAAATAAGCTTATTATTGTAGTAACAAAAACAGAGACAAAAGTAAAAATAAGTTGTAAAACAACCTATTTTTAAAAAAGAAACTTGTAGAAAATGACATTCATTTTCACCTATTTTGCAATGCAAGGTAGCACAATGAAGGGAAATTTGTAGCCCTTGCATGCTATACATATTTGTGACGTGTATACAAATATTCTTATTAGAAGCATTTAGCAGCACAGTTTGTGATGCATGTGTAGTTAAATAGTTCTGACACTAAATTCCAATATATATGCACTTTATAACTACCTTACAAAAACAAACTTTAAGTACTGTTATAAAACTAAATACATAAAACTTAACCTTTTTGAAAAACTGAGACTGAACCTAAAACTTGCAAAAATCACTCTAAAACTCAACTAAAACTAAACTAAAAAAGAACTTTAAAGGCTAAAACATAAAACCAAATAAAAACTAGTATAAAATTTAAAAACTTATATCCTTGCTGGGCAGAGGCAATAAGCATTCAAAGACCAGTATAAAAACCAAACAGTTTATTTATTATATACATTCAATAATAATGAAGAGAATAAACAGAAGGCAGACACAAGGATGGCAAAATAAAACATTGTGAGAAAATACATGTCACTTATTGAAGAAAAAAATCACTTGGATAAATGAGCTTTTGAGAGCATGTGACATCAAAAAAATCCACATGCAATTCAAACTCATGTATTAAATCCCTGTACAAAAAAATCCTCCCGCTGGGTTGACGAGCACAGCGCAGGGAGTCGGGGGTCAGCGGCTGAGGATGACTTTTGCTTCTGTGTCATTCCAGCATCACCTCTGCGGTGATTCTGCAGCCTTCCCGGACAGATTTACTCGGGTTAGAAGAGACAGAAACGAGCAAAAAGCCGACCCACAGGAGTCACTGCAGCCGCACCGCAGTCGCTGCTCCAGAATAAAAGCAACACCTCAACACGAGCCTCTGCCAGCTGGATGAGCGAGCTGGAAATGTTGCTAAATGAGCCGCTCACGTGGGCAGGGTCATAATACTGCAGGCAACTGCTTCCAGATCAGCAGCCTCATCTCTGCGTGGAGGCTTTTTATTTCTCAGAACATAAGGCCGAATTATTATCAGTTGGGCCGATGTCCTCATGGTTCCTTTTTATGTTTTTTTTTCACTTTTATTTTCATTATAAAATTAAACCACAGGGGTCCAGACACACCAAATTAAACTTCATCTGATATGACCGGCGAACACCACGACGACCACAGAGGCACAGAGCAGAGATAACCCAGATTACTGAAGCGCACCCATAAAGTGACTGTGGGCCACTCGCTCCTCCCCCCACCCACCCAGACTCTCCGACCAAACCATTACCCAGACTCCTCATCTCTCCTGTCACCTCGCATCGCATGACGTCCCAGCTCTTTCCTCCTCCTGCCATGTAAACACCCCACCCTCCTCCTCCTCCTCCTCATCTTCCTCCATCCAGCACTATGATTTGAAATCATGCACAAATGAAAAGATTCTCTGACTGACAGCCTTCCTCTCGCACAAAAGCATGCATAGCAACACTTCCGATAATACTTGTAAGGAATAATATGACAAAAAACAAAAAGAGGTAATGCGCGTCGAAAATACTCATTGGACCTACTGCACACAGTTTTCACAATCATACAAAACATCATTACCCCTCCTCGCACTGTCCGCTCCACCCGGAGCGCACTGTACCCCCTGAAAAAAGTGTAAAAAAAAACCAACAAAAAAACAAAAAGAAGACAGCAGGGGACGTTGTTTTCCTGTCAGCTAATGATTAATGGCTCAGCTTCTCACCTTCACCATCACCGCCACAGTTTCCCCCAGACTAACCACCCACACGTTGTTTCATTGTTCATAAAAAGGGTGGCCTCTGCTGGGCCACAGGGCCCTTTCGACATTGTGTGGACGTTTCCCTCCATTTACTCTGCCTGTAATTTGACCCCATTGGCAAATGCAATTCAAAATATCCTCTCTGTCTTTCTGCATATCCCTCATGACTCCATCTGCTCTGATTTCCCTTGTCTGCAGCAAACACCTCTGCTTCTGCAGCGCGTTTCTAGTGTTAACCAAAAAAGAGCCATTAAATTTAGTGTTTGCACTGGGTTTAATTTAACAGGGTTATTGTCTCTGCCGCAACCTCCTTTTTTTTTAAAGTGTGTTCTCTTTCTTTTTGAAGATGTTTTAATGGCATTTCCAAATGTGCTGTTTCAAAGTAGCTGTACTGAAAAATACAGCTTCAACCCAACAGATAAAAAAATAAAACAAAGGCAAAAAAATAAAATAAAATAAAATAATAACCACAAAAATAAGAAATACATCAGGACCAAACATGTGCTTATTCAGAAAATCTTTGGAACCAAAAAGGCAAGTAATAGCAATAACAACAAAGTGAGAGTATATGGAAAAGTGATACATACAGATTAGAGACTTGGTCTATAAATTGTCTGGCTGCCAGTCGTTAAATGACGCCTTCAGACAGACTGTTGAGCAGAACTTTTAAAACTCTTTAGACTTAACAATCCCAGAGAGCATGATGAAGGATGTGAAATGACAAACTGATGCCTACAGACAGCGCGTGTAGTGTCCTGTCACATCAAAAGACGATGAGTATAAATAGAAAACTGATTGATTCTCATTACTTCAAGACTCCGTTACATGACTGCAATCTCTTTGTTTCACTGTGTTCTAATCTGGGCTGTTCTGAGATCAGACACCGTTTCCATGCACAGAGCAGCCCTGCCTGAAGCCTGCAGGCATTAATATCTCAGTTGGCCAGGAGGGATTCCCATTTGGCTGACTGGCAGGAGATTAGGTTCCTATGTGGGCATTCCCGCTTCGGATCTGCTCTTTTTTTTTTTTTTTTCCTTTCCTAAATCTAGTTGGTGTAGTTCGTTCATCTTTGATGGGTCCTTTTGTCCATCTGACCAGTTCCTTCACTGCGTCACCGCTGCAGCTGGAATGTCTGACGGTTTCAGGAGACAGAGAGAAATGAAGCGAGTCCTTTTTTGGAAGAAGCTCTATGAGCGGATCAAGGGTGAGTCCTGGGGAGGGGGGGGGGGGCACTGAATTCTCAAAATGGACATGCGTATGGTGGTGGTGGTGGGGGGGGGCTTGGAGGGGTCGGTTTATGGCTGCACATCCCATCTTAGTGTTACAGTTACAGTATTTAATGGAATATGTGCAGACCAGCAATAAGGACAAGTGAATGGCTCAACGCGTCCATGTGAACGACGTTTCTATTCAGCTTCTTATCAATGGCAGCGAAACAAAACAGAAGAAAGAAAAAACTGAGGTAATGCAGAAAAAAACAAAGTCACTTGTTTTTTTTTTTTCCTTGTCATTTTCACTTTTTTGAACTTTTTTTTTGTGAAAACATTAGTTTTGTTTTTCTTGTGTTTCCTTTTACACTCGGGGGGGCAGTTCTAAAGTGTTTGTAAAATGACAATAAAAGAGCCTTTTTTTCCCATGCGGTGTTGTTTAGAGTTTGTTGTTACTGTCAGTCAGACGCTCCCAAGTTCCCTCCGGCTGAATGTTCAGTGTTCCAGCTTTACAAAATAATAAGAATAATTCCCACATCTTCGGTATTGAGCGGTCCGAGTTTTGATTCATGTTTTTATTATTAGACCACGAGGCAAAACCAGAGGGACGACTCTGCTGTAATGTAGTGTTTAAAAACGCAAGTACCTTCTTTCTTTTTGTAGTAATGCTGTGCTGTGGCGTCAGTCTGTGCAGGCCAACGCTAAAGGATAATGTAGAGGAAACTGTAAATCTAGTAGTGCATGTAATTGTGTCTATATAGGTCTGATTAGCTCTTACAGGGCAGTGGATATACTTTAAGTTCAGAGATTTGTTGGGGGGAAAAAGGTTTCTATTGTGCAGGATCACACAGCAACAGCAGTCTCCCTTCTTCCAGGTCCCGTAGAGTTTCTAAAAACCGTCCAAAATTGTGTCCCTGTAGTTCAAAGTAATAGGCTCCACCTTTTTTTTTTTTTTTTTTTTTTTTTGTGGGAGACACTCGTGGCAGTTTTGTCATTGTTTCCATGTCAGCGGCAGACAGAAGAGTAAAGACACAGAGTTCGAGTTGATGATGTGGCAAAATGACTCTCTTGCCACCGAAAGAACAAAAACAAGAAAGGAAGAAAAACAAAAACACATGAGTTGTCACTATAGTCCGCCTGCAGAAAAATGGAGGGGAGCTGCTGCCAAACAAAGAGCTTGAAAAAGGGTTTTGGAGCGATGTGAAATTCCTTGGGTGTGATTTGTGGTTTTAGTAAGGAGCAAACCTGCTGTATCCCGCCCGGTATAAACTGGCCTGAAAGAGACAGAACGGACAACAAAGTCATCCAGCGGGAAAAAAATGGAAGAAACACAGCTATATATTACTGGTCTGACTTCATCTACCAAACCTAGTCTACTCACAGTTGTAGTACAAATCCTAATAACACATTTACTGACACAAGAATGCAAACTTATACATGTATTTATTCATTTATTTTTAGGACAGTTTCAGTCAAATGTTCTATTAAGGACACAAAAGAAAAAAAGAACCACTGAAGAGCTCAGCACAAGTATCTACTTTGTATTCCATTTTCCTCTCAATAAAGAGACGACTGTGCATCTGAAAAGTTCCCTCTTCTAAAAATACAGCTAACTGATGTTGTTTTGTGCAGCCTGTGTCAGTCTTCTTACCATGGCTCCCACTCCGTAGGCAGCAGCAGCTGGAGCTAGAGCGTGGTAGGGATCTGTAGTGTACACTCGACCGTAACTAGCAATGCAAACACAAAACACACTCAGAATCACTCGTTTGAGTTGAAAAAGGACAAAATATCACAGGTGTTACGTGGAGTTTGTGCCTCTCAGTTGTCCTGACTGACAAAGGCAGGAGAGCGAGCAAACGTGAACAATGCAGGTTTTAACAATCAGGACCATCAGCTTTGCAAATATTGCACGAAGAAGGAAATGCATCATGAATGTTACACACAGTAGGTTCACGCTGAGCCGCTTACATTCACTTTGTTGTTGTCTCAATTAAACATCATTGTGTTTGGGGTTTTTTTTGCATGCAAAGTGGCAAAAAATGTTGCCCCAGAAGCCACATTTACAGAGGACGCTGTTTTCTGTGAATAAGCTGACTCGATATGGTTTCACATGTTTAATTAATTTAGAATATGTAATCATTTAATCACATTATTTTGGCACCCTGACGCCCATGTTGCCATTAAGGTACATTAAGCATCTAATCTCTTGAGATCACATTTTCATGCTTAAAGCCTTGTTGGCTTTCAGCGTTATCTGATTTATTCTTATCACATAAATGTCCTTACATACAGCAGGAATTCATCCCTGGCCTTGGATTTCTCTTTTGATTATCCTCAGTCGACTGCCTCATCTCTGTGCTTTAACTAAGTTCACACGCCACAGTTTATCATTACAGTCTGCATCTCAGCGCTTCTGTTGTACAGTGGTGTGTGTGTGTGTGTGTTTGTCAGTGTGTGTGTGTCCTGGATTAACTTTACCTGTCACTGTAGGCGGCAGCTGCAGCGGTTGCTCCGGTTACAGCCGCGGGCTGGGCGTAGCGATAAGCGGCAGCGGCGGCAGCAGCAGCAGGGTAGCCTCCCTAAACACACACACACACACACACACACCAATTACACTAACTCACATGTCTCTGAGGAGAGAGACAACTGGGTTTCATGGAGGTTGGAGGGGCTTATAGAGATGGAATATACTGACACTTTAATACATATACGCATACAAATATTTATGGCTGCCCTACAATGTGTCTTATACAGACATTTTTTTAAAAATCATTAATACTACACCATGATTACAGTATAGTTTTGTGCATTTAATGGTTGATGCATGTTACAAAGGCAAAAATAGGAAATATACTAGTAATTGTTTTATTTCAGAAGTAATTTTGATTCCTTTGTAATCATGAAAAATAATCATTTGCAAGTATTAAATAACATTTCCCTCTGTGTTTCATACATAACAAGACCTGTTTATTATGTATATTTACATATATACCTTTACAAGTCAAATTTAGTACATGTCAGTATATTGCATTTCTGTATGGGGAGAGGTGGTGTGAGGTGTGGTGTTGGATGCCAGACAAGTGCTTCATCAGTGAGACAGAGAGAGGAAATTGGACTGTCGAGGTTGAGTTAGATTGTATTATTTCCACTACTGGAGAGGGGGGAGGTAAAAAAAAAAAAAAACAGTGGAAGACAAAATGTTCACACAGTTGAGGCGATACAGAAATCTCACTGTCATCAGGACAGGTAATGATACGACAGAGATCGCCTACAGGTTGAGGACACTAAAGGTTACTAGAGACAGAACTTCTAGTGGAGACGTGACAAAAAAAAAAAAATGCATTGGTTTATTTTTATTATTTGTGATCTTTCACATGGATTCATGAGACAGAAAAAAAAAGAGAGGAAGTAAGGGAAAAAAAGTCGCACACACAAACACACCCACACAAGCCTATACTGACTAAAAAAATCATCTCCTCGCACTGAGACCGCATGCACAACCCAAATTAAAGCTCAACACAACACCACTGCATTTAGACCTGATCAGAACAGCAAAGCACAAACAGACAAACACGCCGCCCCCCCTCCCCCGTGCATTCTCCAGGACACGCAGCAGAGGTTGATGGGGGTAAGAGAAAACGGTGCCGTTATTAGGTGGGGAGAGCAAGGCCTTCAGGGTGAGTGTAGGGAAAAAAGAGCGGTAATAAAAGTGTGTCTGCATGCAGCAGCTGATCAGCACATGCTTCCATAATCATCCTGGGAGGGGTCGGGGTGGTTAATTCAGGAAGAGACCATGTTCTCTGTTTCAACTTGAAGGAGTATCTCACATCCCAGGCTAACATTGGCTGGACTCTCCAATGATGCAACAAACCTATAGTTAAGTCAAATCCCTCATGGTTGCATCCGGTTTAAAAATAAGCACTTATAATTTGTATTTTCCTTTTTTGGGAGAGATGTGGGTGTATGATCTTTTTCTTTTTTTTTGCAGACAAGAGAACAAAATAAGAATGGGTTTCATTTTTTCTCTTCAAAACTAGAGACAGACAAAAGAGACCAGGTTCTCTTTTGAACAAACTGGTTTGGATTAAAAAAAAAAACAAAAAAAACACTCAGTACAATTTAGTAGTTTAGTAAACAAACGAACAAACAGAGCCCTTCCCCACAATCAGCAAAAGTGCACATTTGAGTGAGTTAGTAGAAAAAATAAAGAAAAACTCAAAGCAGTGGTGATTTTTCTTTTAAACAACTAAAACATGTTCCAGATCAGATCAGAAGATGATTCATAAGATCAGAGAAGGTAGTACAGTAAAACAATGCACACTGTGGGTTTGGTGTTGAGTTGACCCTACCTGAGGCAATCTGGGACTAAGGACTGAGTCCTGAAACACTAGTCTATAGAGAGAACAGAAACAACCGTGGTCAACCTGGATACACACACACGCACGCTCTTGTTCATGCGCGCACACACTCGCACACTCGCACACTGACGCACGCTACCACATCCGCCCACAGAGCAGCCTTTATAGTGGTGTCATTAGGATTTCGCAGCTCTCTGTTGGATTTTAAAAGGCACTACAACCGTTTTTTTTATTTTTTTTGAAAGGGACGATTTTGTCACAACAACAACAAAAAAAAAAAAACAACCTTGACTCATAATCCAGCTTTCATCATGGTGGATCTTGTGCTTGTTTTGTCACAAATAGTGCGTTGTGTTTCTCATTCACCTGTATGCAGGCAGCTCTGTGCAGCGCATGACTGGACGCAACATGCAGAATCAACCCCAGAGGGAAAAAACAAAACAAAACAAAAAAAAAAGAGAAAGAAGAAGCCGTGAGGGGGAGGGACAGAGAGGGTGTGTTGGGTGGGAGGCGAGTTTACTTACGTATAGGTCTGCAGCTCCGTAAAACCCATCCTGATACACCACACTGAGAGGAGGAGGAGGAGGAGGAGGAGAAGAAGAAGAGCGAGGGGATGGGAGGGGAGGGAAGGAGAGGGGAGGTGTGGTGGTGGAGGGGGAGGTGGGGGAGGAGGGTCGCAAACAGAGTGGTGCACAGTCCCAAAACCAGAGTGGATGAACGTCACAACACGGCAAAACACAGGAGAGGGAAAGGAAGAGAGAGAGAGAGAGAGAGAGAGAGAGAAAGTAGTTACTATTTCACACCCATGCAGCATGCAGAGGAAATACAACTTCCATTTAAGCTCCACAACACATTGAACAGGAAACTCTTTAGGCTGACAGGTGAGGTTCATTGGACTTAAATGAGATCGTAAAGTCCTCCCGCTCCCCTGCTATGAGAGAACCGAGGCAGTAAAGGTAACTCTGAATGGATCATTTTTATGAGGAGAGGTGCAGCCTTTCAGTGGAGCTGATATGGAGAGGGTATTTCCTGCAGCCCCCCAATTTCATCTTGTTTAGCTCCATTTGAACGTCATCACAGAAAGCAGCCGCAGGACCATTAACCAATCAACTCTGCTTTGATCTGAATATCATAGCAGTCACAACCCCATTAGCCAATCATCACAGCACAGCAACAACATGCACAGTAACACATACTGCGGGGACAGAAAACACATCACAGTCAACGTGAATAATTTGTAGCAAATCTGTGTGCAGGGTGACTGCTTCTGCATAATGACTGCCTGTGTGTGTGCGTGTGTTTATTCAAATCTGCTGATGGTGGCGCCTGTGTGTTTATTCAAATGAACCTTCCATGGTGCAATCCCATCAGTGCGTCATACTCGGCTGAATAGCTTGCGATCTGGCTGACAATGTGCCAGTTGGACCGCTGAAGAGAGTGAAGTGTGAATAATGTTTGAGCATGAGCGGTGCATGAGCACAGCTGCGTTAAATAGAGACCTGGTCAAATAGAGTTTGGAAAATGATTCAGAATATGGTATTATGAGGTGTTCCTCAATAGATTTACTGGGCACTGAACAGAACAACTCATCTTGAATTTTGATGTATTTCTAAATTGTGTTATGTAAAAGGCACACAGCTGATCCGGGGCAGCTACAAAGCATGTGAAGTCAACAGCTCCCATTTAAAAGCGGCATGTCTTTCTCACCCAGGGTAGGCGGGGATGGCAGGCTGAGGCACGGCAGCCCGCACTGCGCTGTACACGGGCCGGCCTCGGCCCCTGAGGTGGGCTCCGCGAAAAGCTGCTGCTGCTGTAGTGGCTGCTGCTGCTGCAGAGGGGTAGGGAAACCCTGGGACTGAAGGAAGAGGAAGAGGGGAAAAGGAGAGAAAGATGGAAGGGACAGCAGATAATTTAGGGAGGAAGGATTATGATGCAGGCAGAAAATAGACATCGTGAGCAAAGAAGATGGGTAGTGGTAGACAGAATAAATTAAGTAAAAAAGGATCAAGCAAACAAAGGAGGGAAGTTATCCAACTATAGCCTTGAAGGCCTGATACTGATAAAAGTGTCAGCGAGGAGAAATGCTAAGTAAGCAGTGCATTAATATAAATTAAATATTAAAATGTGACTAAAATTTAAAGCAGGCTGCAAAGACAGATGTGAGCGTGGGTGCAGGAGATAAAGAGGGTCCTCACCTGCGTAGAGCTCTGGTCCGTACACCGCCCCCACCATTGGACTCAATTTCCAACCCGCTGATAGTCACAGAGAGGAAGAGGCAATTCATTAATATGAGCAGTTTACAGATGAACCTATGTACCTGCTTCACTTAGCTTTCATACTCAAAAATATTTTAAACACACATTCAAGTGTTCAAATGTAATTTGACAACACAGAGGCAGAAAACAGCTAAATAGTAAAGCAGCTTTTCTTTGTTTTGTTTTTGCTTCTTGAGGCTGTCCAGCAGAGTGCTACCTTGTTTTTCAGAGACAGATTCCCTTGAGAAAAAGCAAGTCTAACTCAAAACAATGGAAAGGAACAGAAATTGCTGTTGCGCTATAGTGGAACTGCAAGGTGAAGCTGAACAGACATTGGGCTGATAAAGCAGGTCAACGCTGCCTACACTTCATTTTAACCTTCCCCATATTTTGGCATTTAGACGCGGTGCTTTCGCATTAATATATGCAAATTTGACATGAGTTTCACATTGTCAAACATCTCGGGAGGAAGGTCTGGCTGCAGCCACTGTCATTCTGACAGTATTAAGGCTTTCAGTCCAAAAGCTGGAAGTAATGATTGAGATTTTGGAAGCATTAATATGCAGATAGTGGAATAGGAGGAAGAAGCGTGGCCCGAAATAGGCAGTCGACATTCAATGAGTCAAGCCAGTAACACACTATAAAGCAGCTGTGAGCAATTTAATAAAACATATTCACACATAACATAATACGAGGGCTTTTGCTTGCACGCTCTGTGGTATTGATCTGAAGAACGTGAGCCTTGCCTCTGGTAGGTGGTAGCACAAATAAAACTAACATTAACTGAATGGGATTGATTTGCTGTTGGCCTTACATAACGCGGTCTACAGGGAGGGAAAACTGCGGCTACATCGTGTATCTCACCCTGCCTACGTCTGCCTCTCCCTGTGAACCTGCGCTGTTTGGCTTATTAGGCAGGCCAAGGCACATTGTTTGTGTGTGTCACTGTGGCTGTTACCATAAGGCAGTGTGCTCAGAGCCTCTCCGTTAGGGTAGGGGCTGACCATTTTCTTGTTAGTCATCACCCTGGCGGTGGCATTATTCACCTGGGGACGGAGGAGCAGTCGGTCAGAGGCACAGACACAACAACTAAACATGTGACACCAAAGTACAACACAGACTCAAACACAAGGCTGAGGGATTATACACTGCATATGGGTTTGTTTGATGTTGTTTTATAATACGGTACATTTGGCACATCTACTATCGAGCGCTGGTATAAGGCTTGCCTCCTTTTTTCTCTATGTCTCTGTGCTTTCTGAGGTTGACTTAGCTATCATCTGTGTATACTTACTGATTCTGGGTCATAAAGACTGGGCGCGGATGAAATACGAAACTTGTTTTTATTGTGAAAATGCACATTTGGTTGCGTAATAGCTAGCTTAAAGTAAGCAGCTGGATGTGATGCCGCAGCAACAGCATTACTGTTGCATAAAATAGTAAACATTTCTGGCAAATCTGCTTCAAATGTACTTCAAAGATCAAATGTTGCCAAATCAACTGTTAAAAAAGCCACTGGTGTGATTAATGTTGAAATACTTAACTTCTGTGATGGCTGCTAACTCTCTCAGTGGTTTATGTTGGTGTACATGTTTGTATGTAAAAGCAGGAGGGGACTGTTAGGGGGATTTTTAGAAATCATGCAATCAAAAGCAAGTTGCCCAGAACAGATTTGCTGATTCATTGTGGGAAGGTATAATGGCTGCCATGGGTGACACTGGTTATGTTGCTGCTGTGACGACACATAAAAGGGGATGTGAGGACACAGCAAAAGAGACCGAGCTGTACTTTCTTTTATTGGCATGCACAGGTGAAAGTATTGTGGATTTTTTTGGGGGGTGTATGTGCATGTTCTGTGCATGCTGGCTGACATTTCAGACTAATGCTCAGGCTTTCAATCCAAGATGGCCGATAATCTCTTCTTGAGCTTCAAAGGCTCACACTCTGGTCCCTTGATCTAGCCTCATCTGCCTTTGATGGGCTTTAAGAGAAGGAGATTGTGGCTCTCTGTAATAACCCATACTGTCCGAGTGCATCTGAATAGTGTGGCAAGCTAAAGATTAATGACCTTTTGGCGAGATGAGTGTGTGTGAGTGTGTGTGAGTGTGTGTGTGTGTGTGTGTGTGTGTGTGTGTGTGCGTGTGTGCGTGTGTGCGTGTGTGTGTGTGTGTGCGTGTGTAACGGAGAGAGAAAGAGGAAGAGAGACTGGGAATGAGAGTGCTTGTGTGCGCATACACGCTTACACTCCCATTTAGAAGACCATTAAGGTCTCGACTGCCACTCTCGTTGCTTCTCTCAGTGAGTCATGTTCTTTATCTGCAGAGTTTCATTCAAATGGAAATGAGGTTTACCTCATTTTTCCCTCATTGCAAATGACAAGGTCAGTGGCAAATGAGTCAATTAGCCTAGCCTGGCTAGCCGTCTGACGGAACGGATGTCTAAGCAGAAACATTTAAAAATGTAAATCGAGTTAATGAATCGAATTAATGTCAACATATTTCTGTATCACAAAGGAAGTTTTGTCCTCACTTGCAGAAAAATTTTATGTAGATGATGATCAAGAGTTTAGCCTAATAGTGTATGTGTGAGTGTGTGTACGGGATATATACCTGTGTGTTTGTTTCATGCATAATCAATGAAATTGGGTCGACAGAAACACATGCAAATCAACAGAATATGGAAGGCAAATCTCAAAGTGTTAACAATTAATAAACATTCAGCCTTTCTCATCCCACTTTTGCCCTCCCTGCACAATAAACCCGCAAAAAATTAAGTCACATTTCCATATGAAACCAAACTTGTGGGGTTTACATACCTAGAAAGAAATATAAAAAAAAAATAATACAAGGGAGAGAAAAAGGGGGTGCAAAAACATTTGTTTGACAAAATTAATAATCATATAACACAGAAATTACACGCAGCCAAATATGGGCGCATCACATGACCAAGAGTGAGTAACAAACCAAAAAAAATAAAAAATTCAGCCAATCAGCAAGCGTCGGATGCAGCATAGAGACCAATCAAAACAATCGCAGCACTCCCACATCCAACACGTACGAGACAAAGATGGGACAGACAAGTTAAGAGGAAGGAATGCAGGTGAGAAGTAAAGAGATAGAGCCAGTCCATATACAAAAACAGGAGAACGTAAAGATGGAGTGAAGAGAAAGAGAAAAAAAGGGAGAAAGTTACATGAGCAACATCAACCAAAAAAAAAGTAATAACAATTACCGTTGAAAACAAAACATATATCCAAAGGTGCATCATTCAAATAAAGCAATTAGATTGGGTGACCATTCTCCTGAAAATCTCATTATATGTGGTGGGTTGAGAGACAGAGCACCAGAGGATGGAGGGAAGAGAGAGACAGAGAGAGAGAGAGAGAGAGAGATGGAGGGAGGGAGAGGAGGGGGAGAGAGGGAGGGGTAAAGAAAGAGAGAGAAAGAGAGGGAAGGAGAGAGAGAAATCCTCATTCCCAAAAAAGGAGAGAACTAAAACAAACATGAGACACTTTGCCAGGCATTAGAACTGTGTATCACAAACTAAGACCAGTACACTACGACTACAACTACTACTACAACTACTAGTACACAGACAATCCACTACAAGAAAACCAAACCAAAATAGAGAAAAAACAAAATGGCAGCATAAAAGAGACCCAAAAAAAACAGTAAGGTAAACCCCATATCGGTTCAGAAATACATATGGTTACACAACACTGGCTGATTTGGTAAGTGGCCACATCTGGAGCAGCAGGATTTCAACACAGATTATGTATTTATTTATTTACTTTTGCCATTTTTACATCAAAAAAATTTCCCGAATCAAACAAATTTAGTCTAGTTTTTAATGGTAGGCTGTCTGCAGTACAGTGAGCCAGGATGCTGGCTAGCCACATGTTGAACTTTTCCACATTAACTCAAAGCCTGGACGAACTCCTCACCTCGATCTGTGGCTGCTCAGCTCAGATGGTTCGAAATGCACGTTGTGTCCGTTTGGCTAACGTTTGACAAGTGTACGCTGTGCTAAAAGCAGGCAGGTCAATAAAACAAAGAAATTCAAAACCAGAGCAGCGTTATTTGCCCTGCAGCTCGGAGGGTGGGAAGGGGAAGGGGGGGTCTGCATTCACTCAAAGCAATCGGAGGCAGCAACAGGGAGCAAAAGCTTCATATCACTTCTGTTGATTTTTTATTTTTTTCATTGTTTTATATCAATCAAGAGAATGAATAGACATCGATTCCAATGGAGAATTAATTAATGGGTTTTAGGGTAGCCGTGTCATTGCATAGAGGAGGGTGATTACATTCAGTCATTCCCAGTGAGGTGTTAATGACATGGAGGGGGGGACGGGCATGTGGAGAAAAACATTATGGTTAAAAGTTCAATTCTGTTGAAAGATTGTCTGTCTGTCTGCCTGTCTGTCTGCCTGTCTGTCTGTCTGCCTGTGATACTTTGTTGTGCACTGTCATGTTACGTAACAGCAGCAGCTTTCTGGGGCATTCACACTGCGTTGGCCTGTCACACTAAACTCATTTTGATCAGCAGGAATAAAACTTTACATGACACTGTATGTTTTTACTGTATAAAATTCCCATTTTCAGGGGTGGGGTGGAAAAGGGGGTCAGTTCAGTGATAGATGTTTGTACACAACTTACCGTTGCCGCAGAAACAGCGAGTGGTTACCGTGGAGACTGACAACAACACACAGAAGTCGTCAGGGAAACAGAAAAAATATAATAAATAAAAGAACAAATAATCCTAGTAACAAAAGAAACCTAAATGCCCCCCCCCACTGCTTGCCCCATGTGAAACAATAACCTGACAGCAGCAGTGTTACAGCTCAGAATATAAGAGAGAAAGAGGGAGAAAAGGGAGAGAGGATGCTAGCTCTCTATGCTTAACAGAGCTCTGAGCATCATTACAACAATCACAAGGTGTTCAGTGCTCTGGAGGACGGAAGAGAGAGGAGAATGGAGACATGAGGCAACGTCGCCTTAACTCTGCTGAATGTACAGCCAGGGACTGAAAAAAGTCAAGAGAAGATACAAATGCACACCGCCCTCCTTTATTAGAGCAGGATAGTGAAGGTTGGTTAAATGCTGTCTGGGTTTGTAACAGTCAAAAGGACAAGTGGAGATATTTTGGTAAGATTTTGCAAGAAATGACTCATTCTTGTGTGGTTAAAGCTAGGCCACAAGTGAAGAGTGTGTGTTTAGAAATTGGTTGTGGGCACAGTGACTATGAATTTCTGTTTTACCAGTCACTGCGAACAAACAAAAAAAAACATTCTGAGGGTTGCAAGAAGGGAAAACATTAAAAAGAGAGAGAAAAATAAGAACAAAATAGAAGACAATAAATTAAAACAAAGCAAGGCAGAAAGAGATGATGGCAAAAAGAAATACTGAAGTTAGAAAAACAGTTGTTTTTTTTTTCAAATTAAATACAAAGTGACAGAAAGACAAACTTGACTGGCAACGAGAGAATGAAGGGACAGGGAAGAGAGGGGGACAGAGCTGACACACAGAGAGAGACCGAGGGTTGGAAAGGGCAAAGTGCAATCTGTCTTTCCCCTTTTTTCTCAACCTTTTTTCCACATTTTCACTCATGTACAAACACGCATGGATGCTCACGCATTTCATTCATTAATCTGCTCTGAGGCAAGTCATGCAGCAACTGAATGCTCAGATAAAATTCAGGGGGGGAAGGGGTATCTATGAAACTGGGACATATGAGCTGGTAAGCCTTCACCTCAGGCCATCACCCATCCAACAGCTCGCAATCAAATTCTTCCTAATTCAATCTCGAGCAATAAAACTAATGCTACTGAGTAAAATCATGCACAGGGTTCATAATGTTTATGATAATGAGTGTTTTGAGGTGCAGGCCAAAGTGAGCTGAAGGCCAGCTCTGTCCCAAAGAGCTGTGTGTGTGTGTGTGTGTGTGTGTGTGTGTGCCTGTATGTGTGTGTGTGTGTGTACCTGTATGTGTGTGTGTGCGTGCGTGTGTTGGCGTCATTGGTTGGTGAATGAGTGCATGGTCAGGCATGCAGAGCCACAGGCACAACTTCTTATTCTCTTCACACATCCATGCAGTGATGATGACAGTCATTCAATAGTTTCCCCCTCCCTTCTTTGCATGCAGAGCTGCACCCCATGTGAGGCACATACACACACACACACGCACGCGCGCACACACACACCTCAGCTACTCTGCACTGCTGTGTTCATATGTCTGACTAAAACTCTGCGCCACGGAGGAGCCATCACTTTCCCGAGCACGCCAGCCACACGGATCAAACACGCAACCTCAGAGCAGGTGTTAGTGGATTGAGGACTACAGGGTTTTGCATGGTCTCTGTGCCAGAGTTTGAGTCCGTGTGCATATTATTTGTAACCTCTCTGGTTTTACAAAACCGCTGTGCTTTTGTCCTCGTAGCCCTTCATCACTATGAATCTACATCTACATTATGCACACCAATACTGGTATTCATCATAATCTATAATTTGATGATATTGAAAGTTTGGAGACTCTCCTGATCATGACAAATACTTAAAAAACATTGTAATAGTTTAACTTTAAAAAGTAGATTATTAACATAAAAAAGGGGACAGCATAATAAATACAATTAACTGAGTAAGCATGGTACAGTTTTGATTTTTACTGATTTGTTATATTTTACAGATCTATTGATCTATATCTAAATGTAAACATGCAACTGTACAAACATGCTTTATTTGCCATGACAAAACAATACAAGTTAGCTTGCCATGTATTTTACTTAAATAACGGTATGGTTGCTGTGGTGAGGGTTGCCTTTTCAGGTCAAGTAAAGGTCTGCTGCTGTTTCTGTTTTGTGGGCACCAACAGATGGCATATTGTGTACTCCATTTTCATCGGCACTTTCTCGCTTTAGAAAAATCTCAGCCACTTCAATAAAAATGGCATTGTGCAACCTTTCTTGTCAACAACTTGTCAACAGCTTTGGAGGATAACACAAGTTCACTTTCAGTACTTAAGCATATCAAGCGATGGTTGTGTAGATAAAGACAGGGCAGGAAGTGAATGTGGGCAGACTGCCTGAAGACATTTGTGTTCAGTTCTGCTTGTCCAACATGCGTTTGATCATTTTTGGTTTTTCTGGTTATTTTTGGTTTGGTTATTTTCTTGAGTCTGTTTCATTTCCTCTTCAAGGTACACTGCTGTCTGTGTGTGAGGGACACCACAGCTCTGCCCCCATCATGCCAGGAGGCAGCCACACAGACACAACAGAGGGAGCAGAAGCAGAGAGGTTGAGGTTGTTTTTGCACACCTATTGTTAAACCTCTTTGCCACAGCTTTAACAGCGCAAAGCACTGTTATCCATATCGAGCAGAAACATCCACAGCTTACTGTTATTATTGACATTGCTCTGCCCTGAGGGTTAATATAAAACAAGGTTAAACTGCAGTGTCTTGAACAGTGCTGAATGTTTGGTGGTGCTGAATACTATAAAAAAATGAATTCATTATCATATCCATCACTCATTTTGACCTTCAAAGTGTCACCTGTGGAGAGATGGGTAAAGATATAGTAAAACTGTGTTTCCTGGACAAAAGAATATTTTTCCGTGTGACGACCAGCTGATAAGCGACGTTGGTCACACAGAGCAGATCTGTAAGGATTGCATCTGGCACGACCCTGAACCTAATGATTTCCTGGATTCAGTTTGCAGTTTCACAAATGAGACCATGCATGGACCCTATAGCCCCTTCTGTACTGCAGCTAATTGCAGAGTAAGAATGATACATGTGAGTATGTAATTATATTTCTATAACTCAGTGGTATATAACTATACCATATAACTGCATGCAACTAAAAGGAGAGCTACAGCTTTACAGGGTGACCTACAGTCAAAGTAACACAAGTCAATGACAGCCAAATGTTACTGCCTGAGTCTGAAGGATGCAATGAGTGAGGACTACTTATCCATCTATTTTGGAGCATACACACAGAGACAGCCATGAGAGGGTGGAGATGCACTGACGTGTGTATGTTTTTGATAGCATACTAAGATAATACATTGACACACCTATATATAGGCCTGTAGGACTCTATATATAGAATGAATAGTGATGAGATGGGGGCACAGAGAAGCAGGAAGAGACAAAGTGAATTGTAGTTGGGCCACTTACATGGATACATTGGAAGCGCACAGGAAATTGACTTCTTCAAAGCGCAGAGTTTTATCCCAGACAGAGACAAGTACAGTTTAACTTTAAGCACAACAGTTCTCTTTCTATTTCACATATGTTACATACATGCACACTATGGGCAACTGAGCTATGAATAAGAAGGACAAGAAATGTCAGCGCCCAAGTAAAGTGAAGCATATCTGAATAAATTCAATCAAAACTCACTCAGAAAACTAAACTATTCAGCCTCTTTGGAGCAAGACTACGAGGCACCCAGGTGCAACTGATTTCATGCTAACTGAACAAGTAAGTCAACAGTCCCATCACCAAAACTAATTCAACAAATAGCCATACAGAAGAAACATGCAAGAAAAAACATCCAGCTGTCTGCAGCACTGCCTCAGTTAGGCTACACAATCCCTTAGTAAAATACCAACCATGCACACGTAGGCTACAGCGACTTAACTCATGCCAGTGGATAGCAGTGAACTGCAGGGCCACACATGGTAATAGTTATAGACTGATGTATAACCATGGTATACAGTGGGCCTATATTTCAGAGTTTCTGAATTATTATGATAAAACATGTTTACCAGAGGGATTTTTTTTCCGAAACCTTCATCTCTGAAGACATAGTTCAACAAACTCTGAAATTATATGACCAATTAAAGCAAGAGTAACACAGCAACATCTGCCAGACAGCATAGCCTCAAATAGAAATGTCCGTCCCTTTCTCCTCGGCTGAAAGTATGTATAAACATGAATCCACGGTTCATCCTGCGCCAGCCTTTTGTCTCTTCAAGCCCATGCACCAAAGAAAGACAGAAAGAGACACACTCTATAGACTTCTTGTTGCTGGCCCACCATGCAGCGAATACGTGAGTCACTACAGCCCAACACCACTACAGGTACGACAGAGTACATGCAAAGTGACGACTGAAAACAAAGACAAACTGCTCGCTGATTAATACAAGTGATCGATGTCATGCAAAACTTGGGAAGAAAAAACAGAGAATCAGGTTAAAGCAATGCCAGACACAACACAGGTTGTTGACTGAACACAGGGGCGAGACTGATGCAGGGTAAATTGGCTCCATCAGTATCCATTCAGCTTGCTGATTGACTGAAGGTGGAGGTGGCGGAGTGGGAATTTTTTTTTTTTTAACCAGTGGATGCAGGTGGCCGTCTCTCATTCCTGACCACACTGCAGCAGAAACTCAGAGTACACAACAGAGAGAGGGTCCAGCCAGCCTCATCCATCATGCAGGAGCTGACTCGCACACACCCGCACACCCACACACACACACACACACATAGACACACAACATGAGGAAGTCACCACAGTAAGCCCATGCAAATAAATTTTCCTGGCTTACAGTGGTGTGGGTCAACAGATCCAATATGGACAACTGGCTGATTGACACCCCAATTTAAATAAAGAAGAAAAAACTGCTTTCAAAAATTCAGCACATGCTTCAGTCCAGAAACAAACAATATCGGATCAAATCAAGAGAAACAAACTGAACGCACACAGACTTTACATACATTAAAAAAAAAAAAAAACTCATGTGCACAGATCTTTGGGAAGAATCCAGATTTCGTAAGGTGAACATGCGTCAGTGTTGCTGTGATTCCCAGCATGCTGCTGTTGCACCAGGAGCCATAAGCTTGTCACAACCACTTAGCTGCAGCACTGGGAGAGGGGAACGCAGAAGGATTTCTACTCTAGGGAAGAAAATAAGAGCATCTGACAGCAATCTGCCATGCATCATCCTTTC
Source organism: Acanthurus tractus (assembly GCA_029783725.1). Lineage (NCBI taxonomy): Eukaryota > Metazoa > Chordata > Actinopteri > Acanthuriformes > Acanthuridae > Acanthurus > Acanthurus tractus. The sequence continues at coordinate 10,055,356 of JAQNCA010000011.1, forward strand.
TCTGCGTTCCTCTCGTGCCCTCCAGTGCCAGCTACACAAACATCATTACAATTGTTGCGGGAAAAGTTGTAACATCAGTGTGGCTACAAGTTGCACATCAGTGGAAGAAAAATAAAATGGTGAAGAGGCAACAGCTTAATGTGAAAAAAAAAAAATGCTGCAGAGGATAAGTACCCAGCATGCCTTATGTAGTGTTCTTGCACCCCCAATCATTCCCACCACAAAACCAAAAGAAAAAAGAAAAAAACACAAAAAAAGAAGGAAAGGAGTCTTTTTTTTTTATTCAAAAATGAAAAACACATTGCAGAGGACCAGTGGGCTGCATCAGAGCATATCACTAAAGGGAGCATGGGAGCTAGCTAGCAGTCAGTGATCAAGCAGAATTATGATGGGAGCACAGAGAGAATACAGAAAGGAAGAAGGGAGAGAGGAAGAGAGAGAGAGAGAGAGAGAAAGAGAGAAAAAGAGAGATAGAGAAAAGAGCAAGAGAAATTACCTCAATCTTACGACCTTCCACCAAAGTGCCATGGAGTTTTTCCCTGGCTTTCTCTGCGTCTGCGCTGGTCTCAAATGTCACAAAGCCAAAACCCTGTGGTACACAGCAGAGGTGAAAGAGGTCGACGGTGGGTAAGGGACACATCATAAGGGATTGAGAGGAGGCAGAGAGGAGAATCCTTAGATCTCAGTGTGAGCTCTGACATTGTTTAATAGATAATTGGAGTTTCGTAATGACGATTCCCCATGCAGCGAGTTCGCACCACGTCATAAAGTGTTACATTTACAGAGAAACACCATGCAAAGAAGGAAATACTGGAAGAAGGAAGAAGTGCAGTGTAGATTTTAGAGAATCAAAAGTCTTCTGCGTGCTTACCTTTGAACCCCTCTCATTGAAAATAATCTCTACATCGAGAATCTTTCCAAATTGCTGCAAAAAAAATTAAGGGAAAAAATATTAGCAAACACATTTAAACAAAGATAAAGAATTTTTTTCTAGCTTGGTTTGATCACAGTTTCTTAGGACAGCATTACTGGAAAGTCAGAGGCTTCTGGCATTGTGTAAGTTACAACTATCTTGCACTAGGGGTCACTATTGTACAAAAAACAACATTCCACTCTTCAATGTGGTTCTTTCTATTCCTTTGCCTTGAACTTTGCCCTATACTGTTTTTCTTCACATTTTGTCACTCATGCTTGCATACTGACACATATGGCAGACACATACTGCTCGCTAAAGCATCAACAGAACACTCATGAGTGTCTTTCCTTTGTATTAGTTTGACTCGAGCTGACCTCTCAACACAAACCCTGGTGAGCTGGCCCTGCTGTGGAGGACCCAGGGAATCTAGACTGATTTATTGATCCTGTTAAATATGGGGCCCACAACATTTCAGCCTCTCACCCCAAACATCTGCCGGAGGTCAGGGTCGCGGAAGCGGAAAGGGATGTTTGAGACGTGGAGGCGTTTGGGGGTCCCTTTGGCCTCTGAGGGGTCTCCCACGGAGCCTCCTGCTCCTGTGCCTCCTGTGCCACACTGTACACCCGCCTCTCCTTGAGACGTCTCCTCTGTCTTTCCCTGGAGGAAAAAGGAGAAAAGGACAGGGAGTGAGTAGGTTGAGAGATGGTGAACCAAAGCTAATGAAACAGCTGATTAAAAATATTGTAGAAAGCTAAAACTCAGGAACCCTCTTGTTTGAAATTTTGGAAACAATCTGACCTAGCTATTGCTTAAGGCTTTATAAACACATGATGCTTACACTGTTGTTGGTGGTGGTGGTAGTGGTGGTGGCTCCATTAGCACCGGCCCCTACCTCTGCTGTACCTTGGCCTCCAGCACCAAACATGGCCCCAGGGCCGAAATCAGCCCCGGGAAGCCCGTTCTGAGGAGGGGGTGGAGGGGGAAACGCTGAAAAGGGTGGGGCCACCAATCCCTCCTGTGCTCCTGTTGAATCCTGAGAGCCCTGCAGCAGCGGAGAGGGAGGAGGAGGAGAAGGAGACGACATGAAATATGTAGTCAGTGAGCCTCTGACAGTGGCTTCAGCGTCCTGATGAAGGCAGACTGAGGGGTTAAAATCCTGCTTATTAAATTTCACTCTCTCTCCTTCACTGCTCAGTTACTCCCCCATTCCTTTTCTCTCCCCCTCCCCTCTACCTCCATATCTCTGACAGGCATGTGTTTTCAGTCAGCCAACCATGAAATATTTACTGCAAACACATCTATTATTAAGAGTCAGAAAATTCGATACACAGTTTGAGATACAAACATGCTTATGGGATGGATGGACACGCAGAGAGATAAGCACCAAGCCTGCTATGATAACTGTGACATGTTAACAGCTACATTGAGGTGCTGCGCTGTACTAACACTCCTCCTCTTTCTTTGATTTCCTCTTGTTGTAATCTATAATTCAGATTAACTGTGTATCAGCCGTAGCCTCGGTTTCTATTTTATTCTGCCCCGTTACAACTCTATCAGCAGAGAGGATCATCTGCAGATGCTTTTATAGCCGAGCGCCTGCCGCTCTATAACATACACCTTATCTTGTGTGTATGTGGTGACTCTGCAATATTGCTTGCTAGCAATCATTTCAATCACTCAAGGACATCTTGAGCTGAGTTTCACAAAGTCTTTTGAGAGGAAAAACAAACAGTAAAAGAAAGGGTGACAGTGTGGATAGACATGGGGTCAAGGCAACATGACACACAGCATCCAACACCATTAACCACTGGTCTGGCCCGTGGCGTGGCCTGGATCTTGGCTGGGTGACGCTGAGAGACACTTGGTCTCCCTGCAGTCTTTTTAATTAGGCAGAGTTACCAAGACGTCACAAAGCAAACAAGTTCTCTTCTACTCTCTCTTTCTCTAATCCTATAGCAAGACTGCTCACTGTTCTGCTGCAATGTGGACTGCATTGACTGTAGAACAGCCAGCTGAGGCTAAAGGCCCATCTGCAAGACAGACAGCTTCTGGGGTCTGGGCCCAACAGATACAGAAGGCATCAGAGGAGGCGGCGTGATCCAAAAGCTGGATGGAAAAAATCTGGAAAACTCATCTGCTGCCACTCTCATTGTGGTAAGGCTGACTGTACGTTAGGAAAGAATGTGCAAAAGCTGCCTGTGTTTTGCATTCGCTGCAGCTTCCATTACCTAGTCAAAAACCATTAAAAAACTGCTCAAAAAGCAACAGAAAGTCTTTGAAATTCATCGGTCAGGCCGTAGCCTACCCATGCTAGGATATATCAAAGTCTAAGTGTACTTGTTAGGGCATGTAAGCTCATAAACATGCAGTAGCCTGCATTCAGCCACTAAAGGGTGTGTCCTATAGGCATATCCCTGCCAGAGGTTAGTCACACACGTCGAGCAGAGGGAGAAAAGAGAGTAAATGAATTAAAGAAAAGAGTGAAAACACAAGGAGAAGGTTAAAGGGCTTATGATTACGCTGAGAGGGATTTAGAGCTAATCATGTTTTAACAGGAATGCTCATCTTCGTTTTGAGTCTCAGTAACTGGGTCTCTCAGAGATGACATGTTTCATTAACAGCGACGCCATATTATCGTCATCTAATGTTTTTCACAGGACTACTGCTGGTTTGGAAAAGCTTTTGTCTGATTAATTACATTGCTCATGACTGAATAAAGCACTGCTTAAACCTACTGGACTAGATGTTATTCCACGATGATCCCACTCAATGAGCCATGGATAGAAAAAAAAACATTTTCAGGTGTTATAATATTCAGGCTCTTTAAAGTCATGTTTTAGTTAATCAAAGAAAAAACCGATGACCTGATAAAGAGAGAGAAAAATCAAAGCTGCTGGAAGATGAAGATCATTGCTGAGTACAGTACGCCCTCAGGACTGCACAGGCATTCCTGACCCGCTGACTTCGGAGCAGGACTGCCCTACATGGCAGCATCATATAGTCTAAAGCAGAGGGGGAGAGAGGAAAAAAGAAATAATGGAAAAAGACAAGGGGGGCTTAGCTGGACGGAGAATGGGATTGTGGGAAATAGTGACAGGCCCTATTAAGAGTTATGTCTCATCTCAGCCCAGACTGAATTTTCACGTTTTGAGATTTCATCAAATTGAAATGGCATGAAGAGCGATTGGAGCACAGCTGAAAATGGATGGGATCAAGTATCAACTAAAATGTTTTTTGGGTTTTTTTTTTTTCCAAATAAGAAAAGGACCATCTGGACTCGGATCTATTCATCCATACTCTTTCACTCTCACCTCATGCATGTGCACACACACACGCGCAAACACACAGCCGTTGTGTTACCTGAGACACCATATGTTTTTCCATACACGGAGAGAATGAGGGGGAGGAAGGGCCTTTTCACTGCAAACCTTTCAAGCGTGTGTCTGTGTGTGTCTGCTGACTTCAGCCTCCAACCACAGAAACACAGTGAATGGCCGAGTGGTGTTCCTACTGACACTCAATCATTCAAATTCATACCACTTTGGTAACTTGAACTCTCTAGTGTCTCTAAAGTTGTCTGGTTGGAGATAGAAATACTTTTTACAGCTTTTTTCTCCCCCTGCAAAGCATCTCTTTCCTTTTCCTGTGGTTGCAGAAGTAAGTATGCCTGTCTTAAACCCCCCCCTTTCTTATTCCCTATTCGTCCTTGCCTGCCACGCTTGATGAAAGCCAGAGGGAGATTTTTTTTCCCTTTTAAAACCATTGGCACCCGCCCCTCAAGTCAATTAAAGCGCCTGCTGCAATGTGATGTCCATCAAAACTCAAGCCGCAGCCCATCTCCTTATATGGTTGTCTCTGTGCAGGAGAGCCTGTCTCTCCTTCCTGATTATGAGCCAATCAGATTACACAAAGGCTGTCCCTTTGAGATACATCAATAGTTCACTGGCTATGACCCAAGAGATACATGGATTAATAACTTTTAAAAGCAAAACAAATTCCAAATATTTTCCTGGCTTTACCACACAGCTGCCAGTGATTGACAACAGGGCAAGCTGGGTGAAAGACACTCAATAGTTATCCCATCTCAGTTTTTTGGGGGGAATTTCCAATTTTGCTGCAATGATTAGTCAGATCATACATAGAAGATTATTCATCGGCAATTACCGCTCCCCACCCCCCTTTTTTTTTGCAAAAATGCTAAATCAGAGCTCTACATTAACTTGCTACCTGTGCGTGTGTGTGTCCAAATACTAAGGCACTCACACATCTGTGCCATAGCTTGTATTACACATTGCCATATGCCTAGAAAACACTAGGCAACACAAAAACACAAAAAATGTTGGGATCCCAGGTAACAAAAATATATTTACTATGAGAATAAATACAGCAGTTGGCCTCAAAAAAACAAACTGATTGATGCCTCTTGTGTCTACTAGCTGGATTTTGTGATTCTTTGACACTACTGGGAGCCTCAGTAGAGCAGTTTGATGGTGGCGTCTCAGAGCAGACAGAACCTTTTTTTCTTTTTTTAAAAAAAAATTCTTTTTTAATTAGTATTTTTGTGTTTTGTGTTTCATCTTCTCTTACTTGACACTGCGTCATCAGAAAAACTCTACTGTAATTGACACGTTGCAGCTTGTGAACTGCGGGGCACATAGTTTTTTTAACAATTAGCATGGAGAAGGAAAGGGATTACACAGTAATCTTCAATTTTTTCTTTTTCTAAGTATTTCTTTGGTGCACTCTTAGTGGCTTTACAAGTGAAGTACCTGCACTTTAGAGCTATGTAAACATTCATAAGATGTTGGTGCTCTTCTTTGTTTTGGATGACAATTTGTTGTCACCATGGACTCTTAAAAAATACAACAGAAATGACTCATAACATGATTTTTTACCTTTTTTCTGAAAATTTTATAGGCAACACAATTAAACAGTTGATTAAACTAATAATTATCAAACTATGATAATTAAAAAAACTGTTCATCACAGATACTGATTGTTACAGATGATGACAAAAACAGGCTAAAATTAATAAAAATGACAAAAAGACATAAGAAAACAAAGTTAGTCATTAATAAAAATAAATCCAACAATATAATGGATGAAAACAAAATATTGCCTACTTCTTTATAAGGCTTAATTCAGTCAGTCACTACTATATTTAGGTAATGTAGAGCGCTCAAACGAGAACTTTTGGCTTGTTGTTGGAAAAACCTCAGTGCAGGTAAATTCTCCTGACTGGGTGCATACAACCCTCATCCAAAACATGGTCTACTGTGTTTCTACAGGATGATGAACAAGGAAAACTCAGTTCAAACACACTTAATCTCCTTCTAGTTCTCAGTATGACTTTTTTCCAGAGCCATGATGCTTCTGGTGTCACGGCTACGACCACCCCTGCAGCACCAATGTGCTAGCAATCTTTCAAATCCTGTTAATTATGAATAAGATTTGACTTTTGTGTCCTATCGCTCATATCCTATCATTTATTTGGCATTTATACTTAACATTTTTCATATCTTTAATCCAGACTTATTGACAAAAGAAGCAACAGCAGGATAAGCTTTTCATCTGTGCAATCCATAAAGCTAATTCCAAAGACAATAAAGATCTATTGAAATATGCAAAATAAAAAAGAGGAAAAAAAGCCAGTAAGGATTTGAATGTTTTAGCATGCTTGCTGCTTTCCCTGTAAAAACCGTTTAATTTGATCCACAGGAAAGGTGTTCAGTACAATCTTACATTCTGAGTAGTTGCAGCAACCTCTGCACAGTTTACACTTCAAAAACCAACAGCACAGACTCACTGCTGCAGTGTGAGCAAGGGTACAGTGTGTGCAGAGCTACAATGTTACAGTGCTGTTTGTCATGCTGGGGTAGTAACCCCGGCCATAATACATACATTTAAGGCTCCACTGCACCACATCTCTGTATCACATTGCTTGTTATGTGCATGTTTTGTGTAAGTAAGTAACGGTATGTGCGCTTTGGTGTGAGGTAACATGCAGAGTGTTTTCACACCTTGGACCACAGCATACAGCCTCTGGCAGCGGCGTTTAGAGCACTTTTAGTGTTGGACAATATCATCGCGGCTGTATGAACAGCGAGAGAAGAGCCTGAGGTGGAGAAGTGTCATGCAGTGCGTTAGGCCACCAATACTGAGAACTCGGCACTTTGCTTTACACTTCATCTGTGCTAACAGGTAAGAGCGTCTCTGCTTGTGGTTTTGTGGGGTAGAGAGTCAGAGTTATCTGACACTGTTTACTGTGAGAGTTGCTACACACAAAATACCCATAATCCAAAACAATAGCTGTAAATGACAAAGCTAATCATGCCTTTACTTAAACTGAGAGGTGTTAAGCCATACCGTGACACGTACAGTAAGCGCACAGGTAGCTGTCAATTTGCTATAAAAGTGCAGGAGAACAATTCTGTCCTTTTCTCTTACGCGTGCAGCTACACTCCCACAAAAAGACGTACACATAGAGCCCTGAGGACAACAGACTTGGGTGTGGATCCCTTGCAAATTCCTTGAAGGCCTGTTGTCGTACACTTGCTAACCCAGCAGTCTTGTTAAGATAATATGGGGGGTGTAACAGTTAGGTGGCCTAAAAACTCAGATACTTCATCATTCTCCTAAAAGCCACTTAGCATAAGAGAGACCTGGCCTGACACCCTTCCTCATAGGCTCTGCACTGAACAGGAGGTTTACACAGAAGATGCATCTCTGGACATTAAATGCATACAGATAATTGTGATAAAGTAAATGTGCACATATATTTCAGACAAGTGGTTATGGTGAAATATTTTTAGCTAAGCTGTGAAAAACAGAAAATAAAGTAGGCAGGCTCTGTGCTTGTATGCCATCCTGCTGCAAAGATGATGCTGACTGGACAATCAAACAGTTTTCAGAATTGGCACACCATTAGGTTCTTTATGGAGTCGTGTTCACTTGGCACT
>JAQNCA010000011.1:10063330-10075071 GCA_029783725.1 Acanthurus tractus
TGAAGGATTAATGACAAGGGTGCAGGAACACTTTGTAAAACCACTGTCAACAAAGTCTGCTCGCAAATGTTTTTGTTGGTGTTTTACAAAGCATCCCGCCTTTTGTGGAAGTGTTGTTTTTACAGTTTAACTTAAAATAACAATTTGCTCATGTTGTAGTAACTTGGTCTTTTTAACGCAGACATTAAAAACATCACAAAAACTACATTTTGAACTGATCAAATTAATCTGATTAGTCAACCGGCCTTAAATCAAAAGTTGTGTAAGTTATTGGTCCTGGATGAGACATTCTCTTGCAGGAACTTAGCTCTGGCAATTTGATACAATTAAGTGCAATCAGGCAGTGACATAATGACAGCGGAAACTTCAATGTTAATTAAGAAAGATTTAAAGTTACACACTAAGTCTTAGCCAATACATAATACATAACTGCAGCATAGAGATGCGTCACCCAAAATAGATAGCAGTACCATAAATGTTATGGAGGACACTGTGACTGGTGGTGTGTCACCTTTAAAGTACATTCTCATATGGAACAAACCCCCCATGCCCACCCCTGTCTCTTACACCCTCCTGGCTACTACCACCATCCTCCATCTGGGGTCATTCTCTTTGAAGAAGAATGATGTGTTTAGCTTACAGCTGCCATAACCTGCACCCTGGGGGGGACGACGACACGACACATGGACAACTACACCTACACCTTTGCTTCACCATAAAAATCAGTAGATGTTGTTGTAGCTTTTAAGATGTTGACCAAATAAAGTAAAATATTCTACAGAGTTACACAACTGTCTACCCTTTGAATGTTGACTAAACACTGCAGTGATTTATATTATTTAAAATATCCACATCTCCTTAAGGAGCACACAGATTAGATAATTAGTGTATTTCTGTAATATAGCTGTTTAGCTGTTCTGCAGTTAAAACTGCGAGTAATGTGGTAACTATGATTACAAAAGATTAGCCAATGAGAGCGAGCCCAACAAATAGGTCAAATGCAGGTAACAGGTATGTGTGTGTGTGGGTGGGTGGTTGTTACCAAAAGACAGGGTTGTCGCAATGTAGTCAGTAATAGTAACTGTTTGTCTAAGTGTCATAAGAGAGGGGGGCTTGTAAAGTACTTTGACAACAACTGGTGTGCGTGTGTGTGTGTGTGTCTGTGTGTGTGTACAGAAACAACTGTGCCTCAGCACCTGTCTCCCTCAATCCAGGAACAGATGAAGTTTAAACTGCACAGACAGCTTGGATGACAACGTTGAATCGCTCGACAGAATCTCAGCCTCCGCCCTCTGTGCACATCACATGACATGACATGACACATGCACACACACATATATGAAATATAACATGACACCGTGTGCAGTCAGCATGGCAAGAGCATGCAGCACCTAATGTACATGCATGCTGACACAGGCGGCCAAGCGGTGGTTGCCACCTCTTCTCATGTCTGCACGTACCTCACTGCCACCTCCCCCTTTTCCGAAACCCCCCTCAAGGCCCAAAGGAACCCAAGACCAGAGAGCAGGACAAGCTAGAACAGAGCGAGAGAACAGCTCTCATCCTCAGGCTGTCTCTCAGCTAAAGTAGCACAGACACGCCCACTGTATGCTAAGAGCAGCCTAGCACACATCAACTGTGTAAACATTAAATGCTCCTGTTACAAAAGTGTCGAGATCTAGTGATGTTTGTGCGGGCATCCAATTCAGCCAACGCCTCTCCATATATTGTCTCCGCTCTAGCAACAGGAGGACACAATGTTGCATAATCAATGCGGTAATAAGCCATTAGCATGATTTCTTCCAAAACAATTACTCACACTGGAGCACGAAGAGTTAAATAAGTGAAAGGAGTAGAGCTGCAGGGACTAGCCCTGCTGTTAGCTTGATGCCCTGCCAACTATCTGACAAAGGCCTCACCTGGGCCAAGACACCGCAAACTAAAAACAGGCCATGGCATTAACAGAACACCAATTACTGTTTCGTCAAGCAAAGCCAAAATAATGAAGATTAATCAGTGATAATCTCGCTTGTTTTTCTTAGTTCTGATCGTTCTGTTCTCAACATGTGCTCTGAGTTGTTTATTCAAAGAAGCTCCACTCAAGCGCTGAACTTACCGGTAGCATTGCAGGGTAGTACAGCCCCATCATTGTCTGATCTAGAGGAACAACTGCTGACCAGCTCTCCACTTTCCCGTCTCTTCTCCTCTCCCCTTCCCTCTGTGTCTCTGTCTCTCCTCCCGTTCCTCCTCTCCTCTGTCTGTGCTCTAAGACCATGAGCCGATGATGGCTTCAGTCCACGTCTGCCTCACACATTCAAATTCTCCCTCGTTTACTCCCTCTTCCTCCTCCTTCCCTTCGCTGGTGTCCCTTCTCCCACTTCTCCGGCACGCAAGCCTCGTCTGCCTGTCACTCTCTGCCTCTCTTTTGCTCGTCTCCCCGGCCCTGCTGCTCTGATCCCCCTTGGGCCTTTCTGTCTCTCTCCTCCTGACAGCCTGAGTCTCTTCTCCTCTCCTTTCTCTCTCTTCTCTTTGCTCTGCGTCTGTCATTCACACACTCGCGTTACACGTCCTGCTGCTCCCCCTGCTTCCTCTTGTTCCCGCCCCTCTTTTAAAACTTTCCCTCCCTTTCAGCCTCAGTCCCTCCTATCCATCAAAGCATCCATCCTTCCATGTAGCCATCTAACCCTGTGTCTAGATGGAGTCACAAAGCTGTTGTTGCTGTCTTCTCGAAGCCCCTGGAGAGAGAAAAGGAACAGGAAGGAAGAAGATGCCGTCTTCTATCCTCGCACTGGCTGCCTGAGAGTACAGAACACGAATGCGACCCCCACTGCATTGCAGCTTTTTTTGATGATTTATTTATTGCGTGGCAGCCTGTCAGCTCCAAAAAACAGCGGTAGGTAGGCCAGTCGGTAGACAGCTAGGTAGCTAGCTGCGTGGGTAGGCTCCTAGATCATCATCTCTCAGCTGCAGCTGCCTTCATCACACAGATGGAAGTCTCACAAAACTGAGGAAGAGCCAGCCCCAATTCCAGTATCTAAAGCTCAACCTGAACATGAATCTGTATTACACTGCATTGCGCCTTTTTCTTCTGGCTCGGGCTCAGTTCCCTCACTTCCCACCACTGTATTGTTAGGAGGCGCTTAATTTGCAGAGATGAGAGTGCAGTTCCTTGCACCGCATTTTCATACGGGAGGGACTGAACTCTGCGGAAAAAAAGCCCTGATGCCAAGCTTTTAGACATTTGCTGAGTCTGGCTAGAACTTGGTCCAGAGGGATGGAGGGAGGGCAAGATAAGTGATTGGAAATGGTGGGGGGGAAAGGGGGCAGAAGAAGGGAGCTGGGCTGGAATGGGGGCAGAGACAGAGGGGCAGTGGGTGCGAGCGAGAGATAACGGGATAGAGAGATAAATGGATAAAGGGCCAGGGTGGAAAAAAGCGAGGGATGACAGGATTAGAGCTGTAAGTGAGGAGGATGAGGGGATGAATAGGGGATGATCTGAGGATTAAGCACACAGACTGAACACAGTGATAAACACACACACGCAGTCTCACACAAACACATGTACATAATGTACACAAAGTTGAGCTTTGATATTATACATGTGGCCGCACCCTAGATGGCACACGCACACACACACACACACACACACACACAGATGGACTCAAACAAAAAGGCTATATCCGTCCAGCAATAATCAGCTAATTCAAACAAAGGCCTCCTCCTTCAAATAATGGCATGTCAAGATAATCAATAGATCAGGATTAACTTTTCCATCAGAACAGTCAAGAACATTATCAGGAGTATTGCAACCTTAACCTCTCAGAAGGTTATGGCCAACTGTTTGATTTCAACACAGTACTGTTGTCTTTAAATCTTAGACAAAGGCTTTGGTGTGCAGCTTTTACGACTTGCTAATATTTGTGTGTGTGTATGCATGTGTGTGTGTGTGTGTGTGTGTGTGTGTGTGTTGTTCACCCTGATCATTTCTGTGACCTAAACAACAGGAGACTGACATGAATGTCCCCAGGGGTCAGGAAGGCCATGCACACACACAAAAATACACACATATGCACATTTACCCCTCACAGTGGGTAGCAGCAGGGACCCACAGGAGCCGTTTAACACAGTCATATTGACACAATCAGGCCTACAGGCAGTTTAAATGTGCATACATAACATCAGACAGCAGCATTACCAAGACAAATGTACTGCAGCAGTGAACAAGCCAATCTGGCTAAGCTAGGCTCGGCTAGCTCCATTTGCATGATAACCAGCAGCTAGTATGCTCGGGACTCTTATTATGTGTGCTCAAGGGCAGAATAGATTAGCAGGGACAAGTTTTAAATCATTTATAAAACAAATGTGCTGGTGTGTGATGGCTCTGAACTTAACAGATGACAAGGGGAGTTCAGACGTAGCGCAGATCACAAGCGTTCTCTGCCCAGGTGTTTGTCTTACAAGCAGATGAACCCCGGCAGGCGCAGGCCAAGACTGGAATACAAGTCTGCTCCGACTGTGCAGCTGGCTATTGTATGAATTCAAGCCCTGCAGGCAAGCGGTATTAAATAACTTGCTTCCATTTCTGTTTCACCTCCATTTCTCTTTGTCTCACCCTCTTATTCCTATTCTGCCTGTAATCTCTCTCACAACATCTATTTTTTTGTTTGTAGATAGAAGCATAAATAAGTGTGTACAGGATACAGGGGATGGGAAATCGACAGAAAATTAACTACCAAGTCCAATTCTTACAGTCACTCTCAAATTCTTTATGAGCTAAGTTTCTAAAAAAGGAGATATCAAGAGCAGAGCAGAACTGGAGAGTTATGCAAAGTAAAGGCAAAAAAAGGGGTACATAAGAGGGGATAAGGCCTATGAGAATCACCCATGTCGTTATGTGAGGAGGGAGGGAGGCTGGGGTCGAAACAGGCTCACAGACCAACACTCCCCTCCTGTGGCACTGCCAGAGAGCTGCACATTCCAAACACAAGCTGCAGACACACACACACACACACACACTAACACACGCAAATACAGACAACAGTGCACACAAGCAAGTTTCACATGCACAGGCCTTTCTCTCAAAAGCGGTTTGTGCATGCACATGTGCACACACTCACACGCACACATATACACACACAAAGTACTGAGCTGGTTTGAGCCACTCAATGTGTTCTGCTGCATGGAGGTAGATAAGAAAAGAGGCAGCTACCCTGCCGCTACGCTGCACACATAAGGCACTCATTACTGAGAGCAATATGCATGGAGAGACACTTAGAATGAGAAAAAGGCAAAGAGACCAAGAGAGGCATAAAAAGAGAGAAAGTGTGAGAGGATAGGAACAGTATTGTGAAACAGCGCTGCACACCGAGCGTGGAGAGCTCAGTTTAAAGAAGGTGATGGCATAATTTCTCTCAGCCTTCTGAGGGTCAAGCTTCTGAAAGAGGAGCTCAATCACTACCGGTTCCCCTTTTATCAATTCTTCTAACAGACGTCACTTATATGCTACCATAGTCTGTAGCAGAGAAAAAAATGAAAAAGTCCCTGCAGAACTTCATAATTGTCTCTATAATGATTCCAGTATGCAACAGAGCCTGTCTGTTAAAAGACCAGATGGATGACAATATGGTCTTGAAAATTTAAGAGATCATTCCTGATGTTATGTAGATTTGTTCCAAATTATTTTAGAGGTGAAAGCATAAATAAAGTGCAACTGTTCTATACTCTGTCATCATTGTTTCAGAATTTGTCTTCTTTAAAATCATCCCATAAGAAAAAAAAGGGATTAAGGAGCAATGAAATGAAAACTAGCAAGTCACCAGTAAGTTAAAAATCTTGTAGTACATCTTTTTTTTTTTTTAAATGTATTGTTCCAGAGGTTTGCAAGCAGTCACTAATCTCTTACCTGACTGTGAGGTGGGTATCCATGGAAACCAGGGTTTAAAGGCTCATTGTTCTGCAAAAGACAACAGAAAAGAGGGAAGAGAGAGGTGTAAGTGGCTGAGCTTTTTGAAAATTGGAGTGGATGCAGCATGACAGTCCCAAAGTTTTATATAACAGGTGAAATGCTCTCTCAGATGTGACTCTTCACTGTGCTTGTTTTTCAACTTCTACTCAACAACCAGAGGAAAAAAAAACAAAGAAAGAGGTCAATATAAAATATCTTCTATTATATCTGCCACAACCTGTTTATATAATCACAAAGAAATTAATACTACCACGCATCTTTAAACTGTTAAAGATATCCAAACATTAGCAGGGTGCTTTTGTTTCTTGAAGCCCAAGACTGGAAAAAAAACAAACCAAAAGTCAGAGAACAAAGTTCAAGCAAGGACAGAGTACATTTCCCTGAAGGGAAAACACTGACGAATGGATTAAGTTAACAGTTAACACCCTCTGCAGATGCCGCGACTATTAAACTGTCACTGCAGAGTTTTCCTGTCCAGCCATGCTAACCAATCAAAATCCGCCGGCACTGAGGGTGAGCCCCCCATCTCTCGACCTTGCCCTAGAAACCAGTGTTGTGGTTAATTGCTCTGTAATTACTTTTAATTAGATTATTTCTGTCTCTCTTCCTCTCTTTTCTCTCTGATTATTATTTTCTCCTCCATTGTCATTTTGCCCCGGCAAGAGCAGCCATTGTTCGCTGCACAGCTAGGTGAGAAGGTGGGGGCAAAAGGAAAAGAGAGACAGACAAAGAAGGGGAGGCAGGCAGAGGACTGGAACAATGGCGAAAGTTAACTTAACGATGATATTTTGACAGCAGTGTGAGAAAGAGAGAGAGAGAGAGGACACCAGCACGGTCGAGCCTGCCGGCATGCCTCGCAGAGAAAACATGACCGCCCAGAGAGGCTCATGCTGTGCCACGAGTCTCACTGGGCGACAAGGGGAGGAGGGACAGGGGGGCAGGAGGGGAGGATGGAGGAACGTTTTAGGGGGTAAAAGAAAGAAAGAAAGATGTGTGAGCATGTATGTATGTGTTGGGGGGTGGGGTGGTAGTCTTTAGAACTGCTGATATTTTCATTACATTAAATCTGCAGGACCGAGGAGCTGCCTGCCCCTTGGCCTGAATGCACTCGTCCATTCAGTAAACAGCTCGAGTGTGGGCCGTACAAAGTCCCAGCGACGAGAGCGGCAGATCTGGCTTCTGATGAGTGTCAGTGGAGAGTTAACCTCCTGGCCCCGACCTCCAGCCCTCTTCCGTGGGAATCACTTCGTGATAGGGTTCATCCAGCCAATCAAGGGCAAGTGTCTGAGACAGAGGGCCACGCTGACAGCAGAATGACACACTGTACCTCTAAACATACAGACAAACAGCTATTAAAGCTGATCCCAAAGAGCCAACTTATGCAGTGCAGTCTTTGAGACACCAGGACTTGGATATACGCAGGCTAAGACCAAAAACAGATGTGGAGATGATATATGGGTGAATGAAGAAGGGGGAAGAAGTGTCTAGACAGAGTGGGATTGACGGAAGCCAAGAAGAAATTAGAGTATGCTGTTCAAAAGATAGCTCAGTTGTAGAGAATAGCTAAGAATAAGAGAGAGGTATTTTTCCTCTGATGGTGCAGGCAGTTACAGAGAGCCACTTGAACACAACCTGTTCGAGGTGGGAATATTGTGCCATTACAGCACCTCACCATTCTGTATAAAACGTGTAGAAGGCAGAATGGGGCGTCATTGTTGTTTCAGCTCTAAGCCATCAAGGGAGACAGTAACAGCGTGGAAAAAAAGGACAAATGTGAAACTGGCATGCCATGACAAGGGTTATACGATTTAACAACTTGCAACCGTGTGACGCACTAGCAGGAGATTTGAAACAGCTAACAGCAGCTAATTCAAAGAAGAAAATACAGCAACTGAAAATGAAAATGCCGGAAAGCTCCTCCCTCTAAAAGCAGAGGAAAAGATTAACTGAAGGAAAAATTTTGGAATTGATTGTCATGGCTTTGTTATGCCATTGTTATTGTTTTGAAGCGTTGCCAGGTGCAAATCCTATTGGTCAAACTAGAAGATGACGCTGTTACACATCACACTCGTCATTCCCTCTACATTCTGCAATACCAGCGCACTTAAAATCACACACTGGGGTAGCATTTTGCCATCATTGTTTGGTTCTGTGTTAAAAAAAAAAAAAAGAAAAAAAGAAAAAAACGAAAAAAAAACAATGCGGAAAAGAAGGCACTTGGTTGCCATGGTATTGCAGGATTTTGGTGAAACATAGCTTGTAACTCTCTACATTTGTGCATGTGTGTGTTGAGTGACCAGACTCTGTGCTCCTTTTGGCCCGTCTGAACAGCCCTTTCTTTGTCTCCACTCTCCACTTCCTGTTTCATCTGGAACCAATTTCCCCCTCGTGCCTCGTCCCCAGGGGGAACACTCTCCTTGGTGCGCCGCATTTACAGTGGAATGGACAAGCTTATATTCAGCCAAATACTGTCTGCGTTAAAGGCTGCTGGCGCTCACCCCAGCACATATAGAAATGCAGCAATAAGGGGGCTGTTCAGAGCAGAATCTCAAGTCTACAAAGCCTTGGGCCATGTCTGCAAGAATGAGAAAACTGCTCCTATTTTAAATATAAAGAGATGCATGTTGGGAGTATCAAACATTGAACTGCATTTCAAACAGGATTGAGTTTACATTTTGGTTTCAGTGCACTAAAAAGGTTTAGCTTAAGCTAAACAGTGTATTCAGTGATAGTGAGACACTAAAACACCTAAGCAAATTGGGAATTACTGCAAAAATATACAGTAAAAGGTGATTTAAGATTTGACTTGGTGTTTTTAGCGCACTTGCACCCAAGTAAGGATGAAGATGCAGCACCAAGCTACAAAAACTTGCAGGCAAACGCCACTGAAATCTAAAACAAAACCTAACCATCAAATTATAGAATCATTGTTGGTTCTACAATGGATAGAGTGGAAAGAAGAAAGAGGGGGAGGAGGAGTTTACGTAAAAGAACAGGAGGAGGGTGAAGGGGCAGAGTTTAGCAACATCTGGAATCAATCTGTCTGCAAGAGAGGAGGAGGAGGAGGAGGAGGAGGGAGCAGGCTGGATGGATGGGGGAAGCACAGAGGGGAAAGAAAGAAGAAAAGAAAGAACAGAGTGAGATGAAAATAAGGGCAGAGACAGACACACACAGGAGGAGGAGCAGGAATGTGGCCAAAGCCAAGAAAGAGGGGAGAAATAAAAAGCAGTGAAACGTTTGCAAGATGGAGACAATGAGTCATAACTGAAGAATGCCATGTGATTTATATTTTCTTAAGGGGTGGGGGAAGGGACTGGGGGTCTGAACTTGATACCTACTTTTCAGAGATCCTTTTTTTACCCTCACTCACACACACACACAGACAGACATACACACACTGAAGCACACACAGTCCCTTTACTGTGTGGCAATGCTTTTAAGAATGTTTCATGTCCGCGTGTCTAGGAAATGCTCAAAGGGTGCCTTCAATTTGCCAACCATACTTATTTTAAACAAATAAATGAAAAATGAACAAAATGACGCACTACGCCTGTCCAGGTTGAAAGCCGGGCTTCCGTACTGCACTTTTACAAGTTTCCATTAAGTTAATTCCATGTAGTTTGTGAGTGACGACGAACCTTTGATGGCGCCGACTGGCTGACTGTGAGGGCTTCAGACAGCACTGGCAGGGATCAGCAAAAGCACACACACATGAAGTCTCTCTCTTTCTCTCTCTCTCTCTCTCTCTCTCTCTCTCTCTCTCTGTCCCCCTCTCTGACTCCTCGGTGGGCAAAACTAAAGGGCGTCTCTCTTGTTTATTTTCTCTCTCTCCAACTTGCTATTTTAGGAGAAGGAAAGAAGTTGGGGAGTTGCTGGAGCAAACGTGTAAGAGCAGGGCAAGAAAAAGAAGCAGCAGTGGTGGAGGAAGGCAAAATAACATGAGGTCAACAGATGGTGAGAGGGAGCAGGGTAATAAGGGGGCTGCTGCAGGCATCCAGTGAGCCCTAACAAAGATCAGAAGAGGTGGACTGCTCAGATGTTTGGCTTTATTATCGTCCCAATCATGTCACCAAATAGAAGAAAAATCCCACCTGCTATCACCAACACACCCAAAAATCTAATATCCTGAAATTGTCTTGCAATAAAACTACACAAAATTCTGCAGAGTGCTTAAATTGGCTTTCCCCTCAACAGAGACTTGAACAAAGAACTGGGAGCTAGAATAAACAACAATAAAATGATTTTTAACGGCCAAACACAAAAGGATCAAATGAA
This sequence comes from Acanthurus tractus, assembly GCA_029783725.1. Taxonomy (NCBI): domain Eukaryota; kingdom Metazoa; phylum Chordata; class Actinopteri; order Acanthuriformes; family Acanthuridae; genus Acanthurus; species Acanthurus tractus. The sequence goes on from JAQNCA010000011.1 coordinate 10,073,571, forward strand.
ACCAACATTAAATTATAGAAACTGAAGACTAAGGAATGAACAGAACAGGCCCAAAGGCACAGGGAAGATTGCTATGAATGTGATTTGTCATGTGATATAATCCAAAAGGCATGATAGAGCCAACTGATGAGGTTGAAAATGACAATGAAAACAGTTGAATTGCAGAGACAGAAAGACAGACAAACAAGGAGGTTAAAATGCCAGGAAGAATTTAGGTGTTTACCCAAAGACTAAAACAGGAGTTTTCTACACTTTTCCTAAACGAAGCTCCCCTGAAAAACTCAACTTATAGCAGCCCTTCCTCCACCGTAAATCGTCTTACTCAACCCACTGACACTGCAGCAAATGTTAAAAAAAAAAAAAAAAAAAAACGCAAGCTGCTGTAAGTCCATACTTTATGTTCACTACCATACTTGCCAGGAATTCTTTGGATTTTTTGCAACTGAAACATTGTCAGCTGGGCAAATGGCCTGCTCGTCAGGTCTGTTCCTTTTCAAAAACAAGTCCATTTATTTTGAGTTAGCACTCGTGAGCTAAATGCTAGCAAGCAAGTTATTCAACTACATCTGAGGAACAAAGCTCAACAGCAGTGCAGACTGTCAGCATTGGCAATTTAAGACATGATTAATGATGTTTTGACTGGCAGAGGATTAGAAAGATACGCATGCCAAATGAGAATTCAATTTACACTGTTATTGTGAATTACATCACAGTCATAGTCATATAATATTATGAAGCAGAAGTAAAAAAAAAAGAAGAGGATGAACAAATACAAGGAGGGTAAATTAAGAACATTTTTTGCCATTTTCTGTCACCTTCATTCCATCTGAACACAAGGACAGCTGCACATTTTTGTTTCTTTCTTTAATTTAAAATTATGTAACTTTTTGAAGATTAGGAGTCTTAGCTCTGAAATGAAGTGATCAAGTGATTTGGTCCGTTCTGACGGTAACAAAACGTGTGGCTTTAAGCATTTGCATGGTGAATTTATTGATGACCGTTTCCTCACCTCTGACTGTGTGGCCCGCTAACAAGAACAGATGACTGGGAGTTCAGAAATATGCTGGTGCTAATGTGTGGGTCTATGTGTAGGAGATTTCTTGGCATAATGATTATAATACATACACAGCACTTCCACATAATGCATGACACATTCATCATGCTGTGGCAGCATTACAACAGTCAGAGGGTAAAATTCGATGCTTACTCAATATATTTGCACGAATACAATAAAATTCTCTCTTATCTCATTCAAGTTATTTTATGGATCAGTTTCAGATGCAATTTTTGCGTTCCTCCCCTTTGATCTTATTCTCCTGCTGTTCTTATTCAAATCCCGGTCTACAGAAAGCCTTTTAGATTATATGCGAATTATATGCAAATATTAGAAGTCATATTAAGCAAAAATTTAATAAATAAACAACAACATTTAGATTACAAACATGAGTTCACTGCAATAAAGCTTCTGGGTTCTTGCAATAAAGTTGCATTTTTTTATAAA
>JAQNCA010000011.1:10077684-10099694 GCA_029783725.1 Acanthurus tractus
CCCCCCCCCCCCCCCCCCCCCCCCCCCCCCCCCCCCCCCCCCCCCCCCCCCCCCCCCCCCCCCCCCCCCCGGGGCGGTTCACTTTACTGGCACACTGTAAGCCTGTGAACCAGAAGTCAATTAGCAATCTGAAATCAGAGGACAGCTAGAGGGGAACAGGGGGGGGGAAGCGGGAGGTGGGGGATGGAAGGGGTCTGCAGTTTGTATGAGGCAGAGCGGGGGGAGGAGAGCAGGAGCAACAAAAGGAAGAGGAGGCTGCACTCTCATTTATTATTACAGTCCTGATTTACAGTCAGCCTGGAAGGTCAGCAATCCACTATCTGAAGCTCTCAATGGGAATACTATGGTAATTGTTGGGTGCATTTAGTTATAGGAGCATCCTCTGGACTCTCAGCCTTCCTGTCCTCAGCCACTGCTTTTCATCCACTCTGACTTACTCTCCACCACTGGCCCTCAGTGTAATTTTCTTTATCATTTATACATTTATTTTTCATTCAACTGTTTACCTTCATTCAGAGCCTTTCCCACTGCTTCGCTTTCCGTAAAACTTACAAAGCCATTCCTTCTATCCCATCACTTTCCTCTCATCCTTTAATCATGATCATTGATGGATGCCAGCTAAAGGCTCCGATTTTCTTTCAATCCACTCTCTCCTTGCCGCCATCAACATGTCTTTCTACATCTATGCATTCATGCTACAGTAACCTTTCTATCTTGTATGTACCCAAATATAATGCCTGGTAACCTCCTTCTTTATTTCTCTCTATTCTCCACCTCGTTCCATCCATACCTCTCTCTCTTTTTATGTGCATCCACAAATCCTTTCTGTCTCTCCTTCCATCCATCAACTTACCCTCACTCCCCTTCTCTGTTCCACTCTTTCCTATTCCTGCCTGACCCCCCCAGTGCCATGCGATCAATACAACTGATGGGCAGTGAGAAGCCTCCCCATGCCACACTGCTCATTGTCACATCATCTTTGCCAGCAGGCTATAACCTTTTCCCTATTATCAACAGCCATCCTATGTGAGGCTCGCAGAGTATCATGGCATTACACAGGACCTTTTTGTCATTGCAGCAGGTCAGCCGTACAGCCAATTTAAGTATTTTACAAGTTTCCCAGGATTCAATTATCTGCAGTTGACCTCAAACCATGCCTGCCTGCCCTTCGACTGCTGGTAGTGCTGTTTACCTGGAGTAAAGCACCAGACGTCAGCTAAAATTCTTCCTTTGTGCTGCTGGATTACAGCAATTTTAAGCATATGTAGGTGTAAGAATAGTGCGTAGCGCATGTGTCCATGAGAGGGAAATAAATACTAATAGATCTGGGGAGAGCAAGGGAGAGAGCTGCCTCGGCAGTCCCCTGCTTTACTGTAATATAAACAGATTAGTCCTTTCGGAGGCAGGGATGGTTGCTGATGATCTGCTGTCTCAGCAGTCGAGTCATGAAAGCAGGGAAGACCTATGTTAAGAGGGCCCCCTTGAGCCCCTTCGCTCCTTCAGCCGACACCAAAAGGCTCTGTTCTTTGTCTTTCGCTGTAGTGACCCCTCCCCCAATCCCTGTCTGTCTCCCTCTTTTAACACCTAGCGACAATCAGGGTGGGCACAGAGCAATTAATGGCACATACGGCTGTGTATCAGGATTTGATGTGATGACTCACTGCAAATTATCATAGCAGGTGATTGATTTCAGCCATTTGAATAAAACACAGTGCACTCTGTGATATGCGAGAAAAGCACTGGTTTACTTTCCAAGAGACAGGCATGATGAATGGGTCTGATCTTTGCTGAGCTGCTGCCTGTCATAGCAATGGAGCCTGTATCATATTACCTTTGTCTGGCTTGGTCATGCTGCCATACTGAGCAGCCTTGGGAGCACAGCCACAGTATTTCAGCAAGCCACATTTAGAGTAAATCTCAAACCTTTCATTTCGTTTTCAATTGAAGGATATGCAATGTGCTGCAATGGTGCATGATTATGTTGTTGATGAGAGTAAGAGGCCTATCAAAACATTATCTTCATTCCCTGCTGATGCTTGGGAACAAAAGCTTTCACTGGAGAAGAAGAAGAAGGAGAAGAAGAAGAAGGGAAAGGAGAAGGAGGCAGGGCAGATACTTTGTTACAGTGCTGCACGCATGAAGCTGAGATGGAAACACAAAAGATACAGATGTGAGAAAATGATAGTGTACGTGTTAACGTTGTTTTCTTACCTGTCCAATGTCACCAACAACACTCCCGGTTCCGTCTATCCTTGGTCTCTTGCACTCCGCCCCGGCCAAGTCAGTCAAAGCAGCGGCTGTCTGAGCGTCGGGCTCCGGGTCTCCTCGCTTCATCCCCCGGACAGCTGCTGGACCCCCGGCCGCGTTTGCGAGGGGTCCGGCTGCTGTATCAATGTCTCTTTCCCGGTCCATTATTCCCCGACTAACGGGTAGCATTATTGATGCAACGTCGGTCGACATTAACATTGGACGGCAGACAGTCACCAGTCAAAAAGTCTTTCCTCTTTATTACCTCTGTTTATCCTTCTGATCGTCCACAGCTCGGTATTCACAATGGGTTCGGCTTTTCCCAAAAAGCGTAGATGGCTAATTTTCAAGCGATTTTCATCAATATGGGCAGCTTACAGCACAGTTTATTGTCTAACTTGTCGTTAGCTATTCGAGACTGAACATTATGACCATGCCAGGATCCTGGACATAGCACATTAAGTGCAGTTTTTCCTCCAAAACAAAAAGTCGAACGACGACGAGCAGTGACCTATTTCAATAAAGATCACACGTCCGACACTTGCCTGATGCCTGACAAGCTAATTAGCTAGCTAACATTAGCTAGCTTGCTAGCATTACATTCCGCTAGCTCTCTTTATAAATGTGGCTCGGAGAGCACACTCCTCGCTGCCAATAATAGAAAATGTTGGAAATTAGCTGCGCGTAATAGCTTCTCCTCCTTATGCGGGGCCAGTCCTCTTTCCTCTCGCCGCTAAATGTGTTTTTCGCTTTTCAGACACTCTCTGTTGTTCCAAGCAGCCTTCTCCTTGATTTCTGCCCCTTCTTATCGCACCGTCCGTTCCCTCGCCGTGCTCTGCTGTGGATGTGTCTTGGCGTGCGGACTTGGCTGCCGACGAACACGATTTCCTCTGGTCTGAGTCCCAGTTGGTGTAACTCGTAGTGTGGAGGGGAGCCCGAGAGCGCTGATCCGCGGTCAGATTTGCGTACGGGCACCGGGCTCAGTCAGGGAGTACAGTGAGGTGAGGAGGGCTGGTCTGAGGTCTGCGTTTCCTCTGCTCCTTCTTCTTTTCCATACCACTCCCCACACCACCACCGCCGCCGCCACCGCCACAGCGCTTCCCCCTTTTCTATTCCACTTATTTCACCGTTATCCGAATGAAAAGGAAGATGCTGTTAAAAACACCGCAAAAATATGTTCGATTTCATCTACAATGAAATATTTCACGACAATTCAACATATTAAGAGCACATTTAATTTTGTGAGCAAATCCTTTGTCAAGACAAATCAAAAAAAATACTGTACATATGTGAAAAGCTGCTGTTTACTACAGAACTTCGGTAGATTATTACGAGGATACAGACAAAATGTACCTAACAACACAGAAGCAGGACAGTTATACGTGTATTTTAAGATCCAAGGTCAGCAACACGGTGTGCTTTTAAAGTGTGTCACTAATGTGGCTCTAAATGTAGAACACAAACACACAAAAAAACGATAGTTTCATATAATTTAGAAAAAAATCACATAATCTAAAGAGAGTGGAAATTCTTTGTTTTTTTAAGATGTCACTGAACATATTTAGTGAATATGATATTTAATATTGTTGAAGCATTATCAAATGATAAAAAGTAAAAGAACATTAAAATAAAAAACGTAAAAGGTAATTATACACATACATGTCAAGAGCAGCAAGCTGAACATCGAACATCGTATATGTCTAAAAACTGGATTATTTTAGAAGACTGATATGCAATAATCATGTTTTTTAATGTGTTTGTGCCCCCTAGTGGGTCTTAAACGACAGAGCATCCGAAGTGACGAAAAATTCCTCCTAGAAGGAAAAAAAAATCCCTGCTCTCTTTTGAAATTGTTGCCATTTCATTTATAAAAGCATAAATTATCAAACATTGATGCTGCTGTACAGAAAGCTGTACAGTAACACAGCTGCAATAACTGAGAAGGAGAGAATACAGCAAACAGAGAAATACTGTGTATCTTTGCTGTCTCTCCTTCTCTTTCTCTCTTTCTCTCTCTCTCTTACACACACACACACACACGCACGCACAAAACTACCTCTATGTGATATAATCTGCACTGATTTCTCACTTCTCACTTCACCTGCCTGCCTCAGAACAGATGATTGCTGTCACTTCAGGCTGACTGCCAATGTGTAAATGTGTGCGAATATGTGTGTTTTGGGGGCAGCTGCACCTGCAGTGTATTGTGTGCAAGTGTGTGCGCGCGTGCATGCGTGTTTTGTCTCTCACTCGATCAACCTCTGTCTTTCTCCTGCTACCTGTCCCTCTGCCACCCACTGAACCTGCAATGATGGACGGCAGTGAGGTCACATCACTCCACACAGCCGCCTGTTTCACTGACAGAGGCTGTGAGAGCCTGCAGAATCATTATTCTCTCAATACAGCCTAAGACCTCTGGGCCAAGAAAAGATATTGGTTGTAAAAAATACACTGTGATCTCAGTGGGAACATCTGTTTTTTAGTGGCCCAAAGTTCCCGAATTCCTCACAGTGCACACTTTCATTTTCATTTATTCTGAATTTTCAACAGCAAGTTGCACCCATTTGTGTCTGAGACATATTTCACAATCACTGTGTAATGTGCTTCACCAAACAGTACAGTGAAGTAGCCTTGGGTTTCATTTATCGCATTAGTCAGTTAAATGCCTCCATTCTCATTAAAAGTTGTACATTTATTTTACCTCATTTTTAAAATTTGAAATGATTGAACAAAAACAGCTGCAGGACCTTCATGCAAGGATAGAGAGGACACCTGCAGGTAACCGTCCTTTTTTCAAAGAAAAGTGTTCTTTTTAGGTATCCTATGTAATTTCAGTTCCTTTCTTGGTTGTAATGGTTTGAACATGTTTCTGTCTTAGAAGCTACTTCCATTAGCTTTTGTCACAGCCTCCAGTGCGGTGTTTCATCATGGATGAACAATGAGTTTTTGAGAAAAGCTCTGAAACATTAACATCACATTAATAAACCTGTGAATGTGACACAACACCTGTGATGATTGCACGCCGTGTCTTTGAACTATTTACACCTAAGATTTTTATTGCTGTAGTATAAAATAGGTTATGATGCCAATCTTTGTCTTCTTGAAAGAAAAGTTTACCAAACAATTTTTATTTTTGTTAAATTCTTTTCGTGAAATTTTCATTTACTTTTTCCATACTTATCTCTGAAGACTGCAGAAACAGGTATGTTTTCCCTGCACATGAAGGACAGTTTTTAAAATCACAGAAGTTTACACGTTTATCGTGATTATATTATATCATTTAATGACAAGGTATGTATAACATTTAAATGTCAAGGAGAGTAACTAAACCAACAAGGTCGGGAGGAGTACAGAATTTATTTGAATGCAAACTAAAAGACTCTGAAATACAACCAGACTTGTTTTTCTCACAAAAATATTGTTTAGGTTACATTGTACCGGTGCCATGTATCCCGCTCAATCACTAAATGCGATGTGAGTGAGGTATTACATCACATTTCCTGTCTTTTGTTTCTTTTCTAAATTCTCACCTCGGTTTCAAGATCACAGTTTTAAGAATGAAAAACAATTCCAGAAGGCCAGTTCCCTACATGTCTGTGCTATCACGTTAGCAGAAAAAGTCCCAACATCAGATTATTTTAAATCAAAATTTGCAGTGCTTCACAATGTGAAAAACTGTACATTTTTGCTAAGTTTGTAATCGTTTCCTTAAGTTTCATTTCTGCTTCAAACGTTTTTTTACTGACCCGCCTTCCGTTAGCCAGGAGGGCGGGTCAGATATGTCAGTTCGTCAGCTAATTGGTGCCACATTATGTCAGTCACTCTTCTCGGCCAATGAAAAGACTGATAAGTCAGAGAGGCGGGACATGACGCGTGGTGAGGTCTTGAAAAAAGAGCATGCAGCATCCGACGTGTGTTTTCCAGTCGTTGCTTCAAAGAGGAGAGAGACAAAACATCTAACATATACAGGTACGTATTTCATCCGCTGTTCACTTCCTGCCTGGTAGGGTTCAACATGATGTGTTAAATTGAAACAATGCTGATAAAATGTTAACTAAATAGTTAATACGCAGTTTCTACGTAAAATAACCTCATGCGGCTTTAGTGTGTGGCAACATATGTGTAGCCTACTTGAATAAAGTACCACAAAGCAGACCAGAAGAATAATTCGGTTCTTACCCTGACAGACAACCCGAGTCGACGTAGCAAACCTAACGAACCGCAGGGCGTCATGGCAGTGGATGGATGTGGTCTCCTCTGCAAATATATCATCATCATTTTTAACATCATCTTTGCGGTAAGTGTGCAACATTACGATTTTTCAAGAAATTATTTAAATCAGTCTGCATTGTGTTTTTCTTATCCAAAAAGACACGTGTGTTTGTTTGTATTGACCAGAGTTAAAAGTTATCATCTCTGTAATTCAGTCGGGCCTTTGTTCAGCGGAAGTTTCGTTTCTGCTGAAGAGCAGCTCAGGTTATCAACTGCTTTCATTTCCCGGAATTAACAACACAACGGTGAACGGCACACTGTACTCATCGTACTGGCTAGGTAGACCTAAAATAAAAGGATGAAAGGGAGATGACACTGCCTTTTACACACCCAATTTTACCCATCCCTTCAGCGCTGTTTCTCAACTCTTTTATTGTGTTTCACTGTGTTCTTGCAGATTGAAATGTCCCACATTTGGTCTCATTCTGCATTTTGTTGTCCCAAGGAGCATTTATGTGTGCCTTGCCTGTTTTTTTTAGGAGCAGTTTTAAACACAACACCTAAGTTTGTCTTTTTTTTAGTGCATGTATCTTTAATTTATGTATGAGAATAATAAACAGGGTCAAAGAGAATTTGAAAAAAAAGAGATACAAAGCAAAACTTTATAGAAGACCAGGTAAATACATTTGAAAAAAGATGATAAAAGTATTTTTAAAACTATTTAAAATGTATGTTTTTATATTGACTATGCTGCACGATTTTGTGCAGGAACGTGCAATAAAGCCACATGCATGTCATGTGGTTAAATGAGTTTGATAATAGAAATAACACATCTGACTTATCTGATTTAACTACACGCATGTCAGTACAGATGTAGTCTGGTTGTTTTGTTGAAGGTGTGAAACCATGCTACCATGAAAGTACAGCAAAGTCAGACTGTCTGTCTGTTTTGTCTTTTTTTTTTTGTCTGTCTTGGCAGGTGGTGGGAGTTGCCTTTTTGGCTCTGGGTTTATGGCTGAGATGCAGCGACAGCACCAGAGCCTTGTTCGAAATAGAATCCCTCAACTCAAGTGCATTTGTTATTGGTTAGTGCGTATGTTACAAAAATTGGTCATTTCTGAGAAACGGTATTGCGTAAGTCTGACAAATTTACACTGCTCTCTCTCTCTCTCTCTTTTTAAACCAGCTGTGACAATACTGATAACTGTCGGCGTGGCATTGCTGATCGTGATTTCGTTCGGAGACTTTGGTGCCTGCAGTGAGAACATATGTGCCTTACAAGTGGTGAGGCACTTTCCCACAGCTTCCACATGGAAGAAAGTGGAGCAACAGCCTTTTTTGTTTTCCTGTTGTATGACCACAGTAGCCTTACAAAACAGACAAACTGTAATTGTAACATTTATTGGTAGGCCCATACATGTAGTGATAGACAGTAACTAAGTACATGGATATGAACGACTGCTGATGAGAACACAAGTTTCTACAACAAAGTTCAAAATTACTAAGGTAATTTTCTTTGCTTGTGTGACTTAGAAGAATACAGACCCAACTGTAAATAGGTCACTGGATCCACAGTGGGTGAGAGCGATATGGAGAGATCGAAATTCTTGGCATCTGTGGTCTCTTTGTTCCACTTCATGCTTTCACTTTCTCTTTTCAAGAATCATGGACATGTTCATTCTTGTGCTCCAAAATCATTACTGTACAACCTGAAACCTGCAGCTGCATGTTCTGTTCAGTATGGAAACAGTTTCAGTTTTCATATTGTTGTTTTAATTTGTCATACTTACTGCAGGTGACAAGATTTATCATATTTTCTGCAACCAGAGTAGTGTGCCACAATAAAATTAGTATAATAAATTATCCAACAGTGGGGTTCGAATCAAAAAGTAGGCAAAATCAAACATTCACACTTTTTGTTTGTAAATTATTTGTGTTTACCTCCAAGAATTCTCTTTCATTCTCTTTCCCTGGACTTCCTGTTTAATGACATTTTTCATTTTCCTGCGGGTAAAGTTTGGAGGCATTCCTCAGCTGTTACACAGCACGGGGGGGGGGGCTGAGAAGGCAGATGTGTTGCAGAAAGAAAACAGGATGTGACACAGTTGATACCACAGAAATGTATTTTAGAGAAGGCATTTGCAAAGAAAAAAATTGCAGCTCTTAATTTCAAACTGCAGTTAAGAATCAGATTTCAGGCTCATAGCAAAAAAAAGCGACTCCACTTTTACAATGACTACTGTTGTTAAGACTATCTGATGCTCTGTGCATGTTTTCAGAAGTGAATCAGCCTAAACATGTCAGAAAATCTCTAAATCATTAATCAGTAAGTACAGTAGAGAGAGCTTTTGTTCACATGCCTTAGCAGCAAGTTGAATAAATAAATAGATTAAATGACCTTAGTCTTTTTTAAGACAGCCGCCAACCTCTATAGCTGCTTTATAAATGAAATGAAAATATCTTTTGGCTCCACAAGGTTCAGTGTTTGGCCCTCTTCCTACAGGCAAACATTTGCACATCCTTTTTAATCAGTTTATTGACTTGTTTGATTACAGTGCAATAAAAAGGGTTAATTTATCTCTTCTTCTCCTTTCAGTTCACCATCCTTTTGTCTTTTCTGGCCACTTTGGAAGTCATTATTGGAGTGCTTGCTTATACCAGGAGAGAAGAGGTGAGAGAGGAATGAAGAAAAGGAGAGAAGGAGCACAAGATATAAATGGAAAAAAGAAATTAGTAAATGCCAAATATCTATGATGACAATGTTGTTTTAATGTCTGTCTTTAAGATTGGGGCGAGAGCTGCAGAGTTCTATGCGAGCATATACACTCTGTACGTGGCAAATGGAGACCCCGTCATTGGTATAACCCTCTCTTTCATCCACAAAATGGTAAACAGTAACTCCCTTTTCTTTCCATCCAATTTAATAAAAAAAACCCCAATTTATTGGTCAAGTGTTAATGATTAAGTGGAATCTGTTTTTAGAATATGGCAGAATTTGAATGCAGTATTCACCAGTTTGTTTTCCATCAGTGTGTAATAACCTTAAGTTAGAATTGTTGTGATTTTTATTACCTCAGGATGAACATTACACATCTCAAAGAACAATAAACAATCTTAAAGCAGGAAGTATCACGGAAAGTGGCATTTTGATGAGATTTGAGATGAGCTGAATAAAAGCATTTGAAAAAAAAACCTTTGAAATAAAAATGTATTGTAGAAATTTAAAAGAATTTTTATAAGTTCCACTCTTGTCTCCCTGTACCCTTTCACAAATGATCGACACTTTATTCAAATAGCTTCCTAATTATTTAATATTTAAAAGTCAAGGGCTCCACATTTTAACTATATAATGTGAGTGGACAAAAATTCTAATTAATTTGATTTTGAGTTTTGACTCTTTATAATCCTCCTTTATCTCCCTTCTCTGTAGCTTCACTGCTGTGGAATGACAGGGATCTCCTTAGTAGAGGCAGTCAAACAAACCTGTCCCGATCCTAGTGGGTTCCTGGAGCGTATCAAGATGGATGTAAGTTATTGCCATGAAGTAGAGCTGTTTTAATGGACCTGGTGTATGTGATAGGTAATGTATGCTTTGAGTTGTCTGTCTAGGATGTAGGATGTAGGGTGACTTTTATTGAAACCAGAGAATAAATTAAGCCTCTTTATTGTTTCTACAGGTGGAAATTGCAGTGATGTTTTCTGTAGACTCTGAGTTAGCGATAGCATAGTAGGTGCTAACAGTTTCTCTTGTCTTGGCACTCCCACAGAGCTGCCCAGTGACCATTATAAGCATCTTTGACAGTAAGGCTTCACTGGTGATGGGTGGGTTTATTGGAACTGGAGCTCTTCTGGTAAGCAAATTTCTTGCATGATGTACATTTCACACTTTCTTTAGATGAAGTAGAGGTTGTAATGATAACTATATGCTATTGAAATAGTTGAGTATTTTTGCAATAATGATATTTAAGATTATAATTATTGAAAGGTTTTTCAGTTTACAGTTGCAACAAATAAGTGGTAGTTTTTTGATACAATAAACATCTTACAGCTTATATCCAAATATTTAATGAAAACTAAAAGAATATTTCCCAGTTCTTCCTTTTGTAAATAAAAGATGTAAATAGTGAAAAAAGCTTTTTCTATTAAACAGTTTTTGTGAAAGAGAGGGTGATGCTGTGCTTACGCCATTGCAGTTTGTCTGCTCCATTTCGAACTCAAATTAACCGTTATGCTCTGCTTGTTGAATTTCTGCTGTCCTGTCCTTCTGTATTCAATGTGGTGGAATTATTTTCTTTAAGTCTTCTTACATATTATCCTTGTTTGTTAAAAATTGGATCTTTCACTACTAAACAAATTTTCATCAATTCCCTTTTTGGAACAAGTGCGTTCAAACATTACGCTGGCTAAGTATCAGCACATTAACTTTGTAATCATTTGCAGGTTAACATTTAGCTCAAACTGAGCACAGTCCAAATTGAGCACTTGGTAATACTTTTTCTCCACTTTTAAGTGCTTTAAAACAAGATATTCCCTTCAAAAACAATAATTTCCTTGTAAACAAAGACAATGAGCTGTATTTACACTGCACTGCTAGTATGCAACCTTGCTCTTGTTGTTCATAAAGTTAATGAACATGTTCTAATCACTTTGCCCTCCTCTTTTTCTCTTGATAAAAACTCCTCCCCCTGCCTTTCTTCAATTTTTATTTTGCCCCTTTATGCTTTCACTGTCCCTATAATTTGTATCCAAAGATCATAGTTCTGATATGCAGCACAATCCTCAGTAAAAAGATCCGTCAGTCTGCCTCGGCTCCTCAGTACATCATCCTCACGAACTCCACTTCAGTCTCGGCTAACCCTCAACTGTCCCAGCATGAAGTGGTCTCCACCTCCTACACCCACCCTGACCAGGACCCAGTGGTCTTCCCCCCTCTCACTGTAGCCAGCATCCCTATGGCTCCTGTTTAGCCTGCTTCTAATTTCTAAGTTTCAACTCTCGCTTTCATGCTGTCTGGATTTTATTCCATTCTCTCCACAGCTCAACAAGTCCAGCTCTTCCCTGCTTGGCCTCTGTAGTGTCTTTAACCCCTTCTTTAAAAAAAAGGGAAAAATCCACCCTAAAGAGAGCATAAAGCACAATAATAATGGTTTTAATCTATTCTATTACCCAAATGGTGTGATTTCCCAAGCACAGCTACAGTGGGGGAATTTTACATTTGACAGAAACTATATAAATTAAAGAGCAATGCTTTCCAATTAAGATGGATTATTTATCACACATTTTCAAAATTTACGCGTCATTAGACAACAACAAAAGACCTACATGAACCTTTTTTCATTAGCTGGAAATAGAGATTTGCCATCTCACACATAAAGGAAGTGTCTACCCCCCCCCCCCCTTTGTAATGACGCTAACTGCAGCACCACAACAGGATCAGGGTTGGATTTTTCCTTTCATCATATCAAAGTTGCTGTTCTAGATCTGCTCTAATTTTTTTCTCTTACAAAACTCCTCTTCCCGGTGGCAGTTTGCAGATTGGTAGCATGAGCTTATAGTTGCAACCTCTGTCTCGCGCACACTAACTTATTCCGTGACTGGTGTAATTCTGGAGGCGTGAAGGAGGTGGAAGTTGGCTGTTTAACACGCAGCTATTTGTTCCATCCCTGCTCTTTACTCCCCCTCCTCCTTCTGTGTCTGCATCACAGATTACTGCCCTGATCTGCACCATAATCCTCCTGAAACACATCAAGAAGAACCAGCAGCACGTCACTGCCTACTATTCCACTGTGTATTAAGAAGTGGACTAGCTTTCTGATTCTCACCCTCGTCAACAATGATCATCAATGGTATTAATTTGAACTATTGATCACACCAGTATCAAAATCCCATTATATTCTAAGGCCTTACATTGAGCTAATACTTTGCAAAGAGAGAAGCATATACTACTAGGAAAGTAAATACTAAATACTACTTTTGCCTGCAGTTGCTGGCAGCCATCAGTATTTCTTAAAAAAAAAGTTTTAATGATGATGCAACTTCTGGTGAAGTGGATGTTTCTTATAGTTAGCCATTATTCATCCAACCAGAAACTGTCGCAGCTAGGTTGCATGTGCTGTCCAACCTGACAGGCCTCTTCATCATTGCTGGCAAACAAATAATCTGAGGTGAAGAACACGTTAGGAAGAGCATGTTGAGCAGTTATGTTGCCCCACAATGATGGCAGCTCACTACTGCTGCTGAAGAGTTGTGCTTTTGTCTGTTGCTATATGTGGAAGAATTCAATACTCATTGAGCCATTGGCAGATATCACCGTTTGTGTTATACACTTAGATAGAAAAGCAAAAGGGAACATTTTTGTTACAATATATTCAAACTTTGATAAGTTTCTTTATCTACTGACACATTAGCCATTATGTATGTCAGGGTGTAATGACAGCTTCACTTTCTTGGTAATACTAGTGAATTTTTCTACTAAAAAGGTGTGATGTTACAGTGGTACGACAGACAATTTTTTTTTTCTTTGCCATAGTTTTTAGAAAAAATGCATTCCATTTTATTTTGTTGATTCCTGGTCAGGGCCTGATGATTGCTCATAAAATAGAGTTAAGCACCTTCTTGAGTTTGACTTGAGGCTTCCCCTCATCAGGTCCCGTTTAACCGATTGTATAAACACTTCAAGCGTTGTGTTGCTTCATCAATGATCAGCTTGAAGAGCAGACTTCCTGTTAATGCCAGGCTGAGTTAAAAGGAAAATAACTTGCCATTAACAGATGTCATGTTAACTTTTTTTATTTCTTCATGTTCTTGTTCTTCAAAAAGAAAAAGCTTCTGTGACCAAACAACGTTGATTGTCGAGATCAGAAAACTTGACTGCCTTGAGTTTCTTGTTTTCACTTTTTCTGTACAACTAACTATTGCATTACACTGTATTGTTTTTGAGTTCACAATGTTTTAAATTAAATATTCTACGAAGGGCTTTTCCCTCCTCTTTACCAAGACGTGTCTACTTGTTATTTCCAAAAAAAGACAAACCAAAAGGTGCAGTTGTATAAAATATCTTTATTTCAGTGCTCTTACTTCACTGTTCGGACCTATGAGGAAAGAAGAAGTTAATGTAGTGATGCATCTATGAGACCAAACCTGATGACTCATTTAATTGTACATTAGTTAAATGTTTTCTCCCATTTTATTCACCTGAAACCTTATTTGTGTTGATTTTATGGTATATTGTGTTTCTGGCTTTTAAAAGGCTGTGTTTGGAATCATGGAACACAAAGCAAAACAAGTTTTATAGCTGCAATAATATTTAGTTTACTCAAATGAATCCATCTGTACAGTGTTGGTGAGGAAAACATTAAGGGAACAACAGATTAGCTACTAGTTTGGTATAGATAGGGACGATAGTTTTAACGGGTTTTTCAAATTAAAGTAATTTCATTTTTAATGTTTATATAAGAAGCCTTCTGATAATCTAGTAGATTGTTTCAATGTTTTCCTTTATGGTTCCACCGTGTTGAACTTACTGTTGATGCAGCCTTCAGTGCAGTCACCATCTGCAGCAGAGCACACCTCTGTTAAGCACAAGAAGAAGATCTGGGGGATGAAAAAATGACAAAGGTTGTACTATATAATTACAGTAATTCTAGTCCACAAGTAGTCACAATTATGGATGGTCTTTATAGTGGCAGTCTGAACCTGAATAAAACAACATAGTGTCACTTCAAAGGCCAGAACAGAGGTTTACTTGTATAAGAGTGTTTGTTAGGTGGGAGGTACCTCTGGGTCCTCCAGATGAGAGTATTCTCTGTTAGCCATGTAGGTGGGACTTTCTGAGGGCAGAGACAGGAAGCTAGAGATAATGAACCTCTGGATGTTGTGTGAGCTTTGGGATGGAAGTAGCTGAGAATCAGCCCGGTCGGCACAGCTGAACAACACAGTGGTGAAAAGGAAGATTACAAATGAAGCCAAAATAAGGAGGAAATTAGATGAAAAAAAAACATCTTTTCTTTTATGGATTTAAGCTGCAGGAATGCTTTCATTTTGGCCAGATTTCTTCGCAACATTAAGCTTTAATTTAAAAGAGACTCATGCTATATAATATAATATAAATCTGCACAGATCAGATGTATTTGTGACATTAGGTAATGTTAATAAGGGATCGGCTCAATCAGCCCTCATTTGATTGACAGGCAATACAAACAAATCATACTAAAATATGTCAACTCCATTCATTCTCTTCTATCTGCGTAGAACACACCTATCATACACCAGCATCCAGCTGGTGTATGGAGCTTGAGTGTAAGCCAGGCAGGAGTGAACCAGCAGCACCAGGTCAGGCTCTGGGGGGTCTAGCAGGCTCACTTCCACGTAAACTGGTCGGCCTCGCAGGACATGGAGTGGCATGTGAGCCTCAGGGTGGAAGCTGGTAAAGGTCTCATCTATTTAAGAAAAAAAAGAATATTGCTATAGCCTGTTCAACAACAAGTAGGCGGCAACTTTCGCTCACATCAAATGAAGGATATTGAGAACCAGACAAACTGTCAAAAGATCACAGGAGAAAAACCACCTGTGGCTATTCTAAGTTGCACATTGACTGTGGCCGGTGCAGACTGAACGGGAGGTGGAAAAGGTTGATCCATCAGATGAAGCCTTACTTCACCTGGAGAACCTGGGGGGGAATTACACTCAACCATCAACCTGTGGATCCACACAAACATGTACATACTGTCAGACAGTGAATGCAGCATCAACATCCCAGACTAAGCCGTGCATCTTTGACTTACAGTAATTCTTTCATGACATACACAACCCCATCTCCAGAAAAGATGGGGCACTGTGTAAAACATACAAAAGAGAATGTAATCATTTGCTTATCTGAACTTAATTGAAAATACTTTAACGAGGGCTAGCCCTGACAAAACACAGTTCAATATTAATAATTGCATTTTACTGGCTGCACAATTAGGCCACTCTCTGTAGATGACTTGCGAAAGTAATCAGCTAAACAACTAAACGGAGCTCATTCTGGGTAAGGGGAAAAAAAAGCACAAATTCGTTTAAAATAATTGCAATCGATAAAGTTTGAAGTGCTAGAAATAATTTGCACCACACAATATGCCCACCAGTCACAGACACTCATGAATAAAACAAACAAAACATACAGCTGATGGCCTCCCACTAAAACAGAGCAAAGGGATGGATGTTAAAACATTCTTTAGTGCTGCAAGGTTGGTTGAAATGCATATGCTTGGCTTCATAACTGAACAGGGACAACACAACAGTAAATGTCGGTTATGCTGACACTTTGAGTCAGTGAAAAGAAAAAAAAACAGAGAAGACAACTGTAAGTCAGGGAGAAGCCGACCTCATGATTTGCATATTAAGCAATGGTGGCCACCCACCATAAAACTGAAAAAAATTGAGTGTAACTGTGTTTTTGTTTTTTGATACAGCTGTACAAAAACTCTCTCCAGTTTCCTACATTCAGATTTTGTGTACAATTAGGTTGCCAAACTAGGAGATCAAACAATAAACAAAGTTAAGAGAAACAGTATCATGACAGACCTTTTTAAAATAAAGTTTCTCTCTTAATCCATAATACATTGATAAAAACTGATAAATATACCTGGTAGGAGAGTTCTCATGCACAGACTGAAGACCATGGACTTCCAACGGATGAACCACGGTCTGACCAAACACCTAAAAGAGATATAATTGTGGTAAAATGCTTTGCATAACGTCATGAAGCAACAATGTGATGGATGTCTCTCCTGTTACTGAGAGAACAGAATAAGGTCCATCAGTGAACTTTTGCTTTTGCCACATCAAAGTTAACTCACTTTCACAAAGCATCATCACAGTGGTCTGTCTCTTATTACTGCTCTTCATTATGTGGTGTACATTAAGTAAAATTGTTCTTTACAAGTTTGTTTATTCCACAGCCATCCAGGGGGACCATGTAGATGTCAGGGTCAGAGGTCAGCCACTGCAGTGTGCAGTACCCATCACTGACCTCAGATGGGTGAGCTGAGGGGGGCACTGTGGGTTCCACCATAGGGTCAGGCCCTGCAAAGATTAAATGCTGTTCAACTGTATAGCCCGTACAAAAACACACAAACAGAGAAAACAGAAAAAAAACAAGAAAACTTGCACTGAAATCAGGCTCTACATTCAAATTATGAGAAAGATGACAAACTGTTTTATTTCCTTATTGCTGTGGTTTGGGTGTCAGCTTCTGGCCTGACAGCCCACACATCATTTTTATGACTTTTGCCATTGTCACTTTATTTCTGCCAGACATGTGTTGACAAGATCCGTTGTGGGAGAGACTCACCCTTCATAGGATAAGAACAGCAGCCCGAAGCCACTCTGCAGTCAAAATCTGTCACAGGGCCAGGGCCACAGGGTGAGGCAGAGGGAGTGTACAGGTTGGCCTTGGGGCAATCTGAGCGGAGAGAGTAAACAAAAAGAAGAGCTAGCAGCGCTTGAAACGTTCTTTTTGGCAGCATTAGAGATGACAACGTATTGCATACAGGTGTCTAGTTACAGCCAGATCCAGATGTTAGATCTTTATCAAGTTTGCCACAGACTCTTGCCATTTCGACCGAGTTGACGGAAAGAGGAGGCCTTCCAGGCCTAAATAATAGTCTGCCTGCCCCCTTGTGGTGAACCCAAGTTAAGATACCAACACTAAAAGCCACTTCTTGAAAATACACATACTGTATAACACATTACCTCAGTAGGACACTGATAAAGGCAACTAGAGCATCAAAGCTTTAAGAGCTGCAGGAATTTCTGTTATTACCTGTAATTCTATCATTTAGCTCCTCTTCAACTTCTTCTCCATCAGGATGCCCAAAAGGATCTTGTAGACGTTGTTGAATGAGATCATGGAAGTACAGGCTATGAAAGGGACTTGACTGAGGCATGCTGGGATGTTCTGCCTCAGCAGCACTAACCAACCAACCTGCCTGGCTGTTGTCAGAGTGTGTAGGAAGCTGAGTTTCCAATTTTGAGTTCATACTTTCTGAAGGATGTACTTCCTGGTTGTCCACAGACACTTGGGGTTGGTAGTAGTGCTGGTAAAAATAGTAGTAAGGATATAAGGGGTCATGGGGAACATCATCCATGGATTTTATGGGTGGAGTTTGAAGTTTGTGATAGGGTGGAGGCTGTGTTGGAAAGGAGGAGCCATGAAGAGGAGGGTCTACAGCTTCCTTGGATGAAGCTGGAGACACAGAATTGTTACAGCTCTGTGAACTCTCAGGTTCATGATACATTTGATAGTAGTAGCGATAATAAGGGTGGTGGTGGTAGTACAGGTGAGGAGGGAGATTATGGTTGGGTGAGGGAGGAGGGAGAGAGGGCTGTTCAGGAGGAACTGCAACAGTGTCTGAACCAGGAGGCTCCTGCTCCATTTTTACATCATCTTCATCAGACAATAGAGGATGTGTGAGCCATTCTGGGCTTTTACTTTGAAAGTGAATCATGTTATCTGGGTTTGACTGGTCTATGTAAGGATGTAAGTTGTATTCATCATGAATTTCTGATGACTGGAAAAGTGGATGAACAAAGGTGCTCGACTTTGTGCTCTCATAACCAGGTAAATGTGTTTTTGTGGCTGTGTCTTGATTGTGATGAGGCAATCTTTGGGCCTCACCCTGGGCAAAATGTGGAAAGTAAGAGAAATAGTGATATGGATAGGCCTCTGGAGGATGACTTGTGTAAGGTGCACTTGTTGGAAGGGTGTAAGGATGAAAGGAGGCCTCAGGCGAAGGCTGAAGGAGCTGGTCTATGTTAACGCTGTGGAGAGCCTCTGGCTGTTGCATGCTGCGGGGTACCACTGGAAGTTCAAGGTGATAAGGATTAGTTGAAGAGGGAACCTCAGGACTAAGATCAGGGTCCGGGTCTTGAGGTGGGTGAGGAAGAGGAATTTTAGGATGATGATAATAGTGGTAGTACTGATTGAAGGCATGGGTAGGGGGCTGAGGAGGAGGTGCTTCAACCTGAAAGGGGAAGCCTGCATCTGAGGAGGCAGAAGGTGTAGCACTGCGCTTCTCAAGGAGGCCCCCAGGAGTTTCTTGCTTTTGTTGTGGATGCTGACTTGAATCCTCCATTTCATCCATGGATAACAGAGAGCTATGACCACTGAAATGTTTATAAGAATTCATTGCAAGAATCTGGTGGGTATAGTAGTCCTGAAAGTCTGGATGAGAATCGATAGAAGGGAGAGGCGAAGGCCTGGACGTTGGGTCAGCAGTTGAAGATGAAGGAGTAGTGGGGTTATATGCATCAGGTCCATTTGAACTGGGATACTTGTTGTGATATGTAGGGTGGGGATAGTAAGGCGGGGCCAAGAAGAAAGGTGGAGCCCATGGAAAAGGCTCCAGGGATTCTGGCATATGCTCTGTTGGTCCTCTGGTTAGATGATGAGGGCTGTTGCCCACAGGTTGATGAGTTAGTGGGATCTCTTCAGAGGGAGAAACATGACAGGCTAGTGCGAATGTCTGCTCCCCTGTTTGAAGAGAAAGAGTGTGTTTTCCATCCTGAAACAAAAGCAGAGATTGTCTTTGTGAGGCTGCATAGAAAATAACTACCCACATGAAGTTATGTTGAAGACGGGAAAGTTGAGTTCTGCACTCTGTATGAACTCAGTATTTAGACAGCTGGAAATCTTGTAAAGGAAGTAAGATATATTACATATCCTGTAAACTTCTGATCATGTTTGGTGAATCTCGTTTCACTTAGGCTAGTTTGAGAGTGTCTTTTATTTAATTTTTCATTTCTTTATTTAAAAACCTCTAGCTGCCAACAGCTAACTTTAAGAACGGCGACTAAAAAATGTCAAATAGGGAACACAGTTAGGCTCTGCAGCTTTTCAACACAGACAGTAAACAACTGTTATGGAAGCTGCTGTATGCCATTGTTATTGTTATTGTTTTGCTTATGACTTGTCATACTAGTCATCAGTGCTGCTGTGTTACAGGTGTCGCCTGTCATACCTTTCATATTCTGCAATGCCGGCATTTAATCTAAAAACTGCAAACTGTGGGGGTTTCATTTGTTTGGCTCAGTGAAAATTTTTTTTTAAAAAAACAAAGGAGGTGTAAAGAATAGACAGGGATGTTTCATGATCTCAGTGTAAAGGAGCGGATGCTTTAACTCTTGGTCTTTTACCCCTGATGAGTTTAATTATCTCGACTGGTAAATGCTACATAATGTTTTCAAGCAGCTTAAGATGTCAGTTATGACTTTGCATGTACTTGTTCAAAATCAAACAGCCTTTCAAGTGTATACAGACATTTTATAATGTAAAATGCGTATTATATTTTGTATTTATATTTAATCATATTTTAAGCTTAATTTGATTACTTCAGTTTGTTTAACTTATGGTGATTCACAGTGCTCAGTTTTGGACTTCTTTCTGAACTTGTGTGGTTTTTCATTACTTTCATAAGAATATAACTGATGTTTTTATGTTTTCATTAGATGTATTGGTGCAATAATGGAACATTAGTAGCATATGTCATTCTCTGTCCTGTCTGCTTCTAGCCTCGACTTCAGGACCTCAACAGAAAAAAAGTCATGTGACTTTATTGCATTATGAGGATTTTTAGGACTGTATGCACATTAATGTCCTGTAATTTATTTAATTTATAGATATTAGGAGAATGTGCTATGGGAACATAAAACCACACTTTTGCTCATTTTTGTCCACTGAATATGTAGTTCTATCTCATAAATTGTAACTTTTATGAAATTTACCTTCATTGTGATGCCACATGTGATGAATGGAGCAGTGATTACAATCTCTGCATCTTGTCTAACCAGCGTGTAGCCACACAGCTCAGCCAACACTGCCAAAGGAATCCATTCTCCTCTGACTACAGTGAAAAAGGAAAAACATTACTGAAAGAAGTCTGGAAAACCAGTGCAAATCTTTAGAGGGATCTGACTGCTAATAAAAATGAAAAGTGAAATACAGTTTTTGTGTTTACCCTTTACCCTCAGCTCGTCTGTAGCCGATAGTCCCTTCACTCTGACAGTCATGCCATAAGGGGAGCAGCAGAGGAAGGTAGACGACTGTGGGCCCACGACATGAGACTCAATCTGGGAGACTGGGCAGGACATCTTGACTGGAGTCTCCCTCCATAGCAGAGGCAACACATAGCTATCATCCTGAACACATTTCAACAGAGTAATTTTGTTTTTTGCACAGCTGTCTACTTAAACATCTCAGTCATTAGAGAAGGCATGTCTCTCATTTAGAAGAGAGACTTTCTCAGGAAATAATTAAAACCACTGAGACAGCGCTCCTTGAAAGGCCCAAACAATCTTGTCAATAATATGTAAGAGTGTTTTAATTCTTTTGAGGCCATTTAAATAGTTCATCTCTAACCCTGCTGCCAACAAGGACTGTGCAGGATGCAAGGAACAGTCATTCTCATAACCAAAATCAGCAGAAAGGCTCCACGAGAAAAATTGCTGCATTTCATGTAAATGTGCAGTCAGTGTTGATATGAATCGGATTCAATTGACATAATAAATTCCTCATTTGGTGCTACACTCACCAATAAAAGGTGAGTATTTCTGTTTGAAGAGCCGTGTCTGCAGTCCCTACATGTACCAGGATACTTTTGCACAAGATTCTGGCCCATAACCAGAGAAAAATCAAACAGTTCTTCCTTCAATTCAGAGACAGCACTGATTATTGTCATTTGCATTAAATATAATCAAACTTTTTTCATTAATTAAAAGACAATGTTCCTACTAAGCTGTTTACATGGCTAATGAAAATGAATATTCCATTAATATTCTCATTAACATGCAACCAGGCATACTCAGATTAACAAGCACAGACTCCTCTCATCATTGGCTCCTTTAGGTGAGGTTGGGGACTGGTAGGAAAGCAACCAGGTTACATCACTGGGTTTCACTCTCCTCTGCTGTGTGCTGCTACTCTGATGTTGGCGTGTCTTTTATGCCAACACAGACATGCAGAGCAGAGAGCCACAAGAGGACAAGATGAAGGTCTGAATTCACACAAAATCTTGCAATTAAGCCTCTTTCTGCAGGCCTGTGCAGAGATGTGGCCACATTTATTTTACTGCCATGAATAAAATCCAAAAATAACGTTTCATAAGTCTAAGCAGAACGGAAATTTGCACTTTTCATTTGAGCATGGATATATCTAAGCCTTGCTGACTAGGTAACGCACACAGCTGGTTGTTAACAAGAAAGGGGCCTTGCATTGCAAACTGAAGTAAAACCCTCACTTGAGACAAATATGCTGATATACAAACACCTAAATAACAGTCACAGGAAAAAGACGTTGCAGCAAGGAAACTCAGTTCTCTAGGTCACTGTGCTACACACTGAGGGACTTTTTTACTCCAATTGAGTACACTTACCATCAACACCGACTGGACCTCCAATAAATCATGACAAACTAATCTGTGCATTGCTGTTTAGAACATAAAACTGACTGCATGGATGCCATACCTCCTGGGTGACATGGCAGGCATCGTATTGAGCCATCAGGCTGAGGTCTC
>JAQNCA010000011.1:10109413-10120549 GCA_029783725.1 Acanthurus tractus
TATTTAAGTGAGATTTGTTTACATAAATAAAAGTATTATAAGTACACAAGTTTGGAAAGACAGTTTTCTGAAATTTGGGTCCTTGGGGGGTTATTTAATACTTCACTAAACCAGCTTTTGTCGCTCACTAATCCCCCACTCTATTTGAGGGCAATCCTGTGTATTTATTTAAAGATTTTCACGTCACTTATTAGTGCTGTTGTTGTCATTAAAACTGACGCTCAGTCACTAATTTCCTTAACAGCTTCTATACTGCGACCTCATTTTTTGGAAAAAGAGCTGAATCAGGGGGCTTAAATTCGTATATAAAGACAATATCTTTTCTGGAAATTAATTTAGAGAACATAGATATCAAAGCCACAGAAAAAAAGGAAATTGTTCACATGCTTCTTATCTGTATTTGAAAATATAAAGAATAGCAAGCGGCCTGAGTGGTCACGAAAGAGGGAACAAATCTTTCAATAAAATCTACATCCATTTCCGTAAAAGAAAAATAGTTCTCATTCTTAATCTCACCTGGGATACCCTCCTGCCCTTTGACCCACAGACTGAGGACAGGGCACAGCTCTCTGTTGTCTTTTTGAAGAATGGTGAGCTTTTCCTCTGCGTCTTGACCTGGACATACAAAAAAGAATTTAGCTTTGCTAGCTACAACCTTTGTATGTGTTGGCTGCCATTAAATTCACACAGCTCTCCTTTGCCACTACTGAGTAGGATGCTACAGAGTCACAACTAGCTAGTGAGCCAGAGGGCTAAACCAGATTGAGGGTTGGCTAATAACATTAGGTGGTGCTAACAAACAATAAACAGAAGGGTGTGTGACTGTTTAGAGGTGTAAAAATGACATTAGGGGAAGAATATGTTTGGCTTATGATATAAATTATATGAAATTACAGCTGTTATAAAAAAACATTTTAACAAAAATGTTAAAATAAATAAAATGGTAGGTTTAAATTAAATGAAAAAAAAACCCCACCCCACTTGAATGGGTTTGATTGTTTGATTTGAACATTTAAGTTTGTCCTTAAAAAATTGATCAGATGAAATAAAACATTTTATATTTTGCAGTTCATTTCATTTGCAGGGACCATGCACTCATTAAATTAATTTAAATAAGCATTACATATCCTTAACATATCCTGTAACCTGTCAGTCTGTCTACAGATAAAAAGGACCATCCCACCTTTTTATAAGATTAATGAATGAAGAATTTATCACTGTGATAAAATGCAGTGTACTAATACAGTCAACAGGCAAGGAGGGGGAAGCATATACTTGTACTGTATTTTCATTTTCAAGAACACACCTAATTACACACTGTACACTAATCTTCCAGCTAGCACAAGAGAAAAGTCTGAATTGTTCCAATTAAAAAACTAAACTTTGACCCTGTGTTTGCACGTCACGTGATCCACATGACTCTTAAACGTGAGTCTGGTGTTCTGTCAGATTACCTTATGAAATTTTTTTTTTTTTTAATTTTATGTTATTATTGTATAATTTTTAACCATAACACTTAACAATTTCAATTTGAGAAGCTTAATGAGCATTGATTAAATGACTGTGAGCAAACATTGTGTTTCATTTAGAAAAAGCCTCTGTTTGATAAATAACATTTAATAAAATTAAAGTGATGGGTTATTCCGTTCCCTCTTCTTCTGGGCACTTTTTTGTGAGATTTACCTCCTTAACTTTTTCCCCTTTCCTAATTATAATAAATGAATGACTTTTTGGGATTTTGAAAGTTTCACCCATTTAGAATCATCAACTCCCCTTCAACTTCTTTATACTCATTCACTGAGAAACCCCATTAAAACATCAAACCAGGGTCACTCGGGGGCTCATACACATGATACCTTAACTTGTTCACACAGTAATTGTTTTTAGTGCTTCCTCCTCCACCACTACCACTCAAAAATACATTTCTATAAATTCGTCATTTGCTCTTCAACTGACACTTCAGTGGTTAGATGTTAACTAACATTTAATCCGCTTTAATCTGTTCTTCTGAATGCTAGATCCCTCCTTCCCTCTAAGCAAAATACAAAAAATGCAGCAGAGGACAAAACCAAATAACCACTACAGGGGGCGTAGCCTTGTTGGTGCACAGTGTTTGACACAGGAGGTAATTAGAAGCACCAACCAAAGTTGATTACCCACAGGAGCAGTCACAAAAGAGATGGTAGTCAGAGCAAACCAGCTGTGAGCAGCTGCTGTCAGATTCTCTGTGTCCACACTGTGTCCACACTGCTGCAGCCATGACAGTCCACATCTGTACAGAGTTTCTGTGTGGTACCTGTGTTGTAGCTGAGCAAGCGGCTCAGAGAGGCTGAGAGGCTCTCCACTGTGTGTGCGCCTGTGGGGAGGTGTCTGTCTGTAGCCACAGCCCTACTGTTTATCACTGGATCATCATCAGGGGAAAGAATGCAGTCCAGTGGCGCTTTAACAGCTGTCAAAAAAACACTGCATCAAAAATGAAACACATAAAGTAGAAAGTTACCAAAAATGAGTGTCAGCTTCTGTGAATCTCGATCAGCATGCATGTATTTACATCCTTATTTTATTTCTATAAAGTTCATGACATAAATATGAGTCCAAAGTGAAAAGAGTTGACTCTTTGTCAGCACTGGCCTTCTAAGGCTCAGAATGATATGAAAAATTGATGGCATGTGGAGCAATCTTGAACTCATAAAATGTCCATTTTTTTGTAGAAATTTGGAGAAAAAATCAACACCAGTATTGATGTTCTTGAACAGAGAACATTTATATAATTTACTTTATGGCTCTAAAACACGCTTTTTACTTCATATTGTGTATTCTTTGAGAGCTCATCTGCTCTCAGTGATTACACTTCAGCTTACACGTCATGTAGTAAATGCACTTACATGGACTTTTCAACTTTCAACTTTCAAACCTCTAATTCAGTCACTATTTCATCTTCTTTTAATATTTTAAATCAACTGACACTTTCACTTCAGCTGTATCAGTACTTCAGCTACCTCAAATGCTACAACTGCAGTGAAAGTTTCAGCACAAAGTTCGCTAAATTTTCTTCAAGAAATGTAGCCTTTACTAGTTTTTCAAGTATAACAAGTGTTCAGTATTGCTGAAAATGGACAAAAGGGTTTGTTTCCCTGTTATTTATGGTTTCTCTATCTCACAGACACCCCGCCCAAAACCTTTTTCACTGTTTTAAAATCAAACCACCTCATAAAACTATAAACTCTTGTTAAAAGCTGTTTTTGTGTGCTTTTGCAATGCAGCACTGTGAGTAAGAATTTGTAAATGTTGTCAAATTTAAGAATGATGTAAGATGCTGCTCTCGTGCTCAGTGATTCATAGTCCTCCTCTCTCAGGGAATCTCACGCTGTAAGAGAAACCTTTGGAATTATTAGATATGGTTAGCAACGAGGCTCTGACATTTGCAATCTCTGCAGTAATGTCAGTAATTTGCCACAGGAATCCAGCCCCGTTTTTGAATCAATGAGCTCTATGAGAGATGAGCAGAAACTATGCCATTATGTGATGTGATACCAGCCGACAGAGTCAAACAGCTGTTAAAAGATTCACCCTCAAACTTAACTACTTACTGTATGTGATGTGCTTGAGAAGCGGAAGACTTTGACTCATTGAACTCACTGGGACCATATTAGTCACCATCAGTTCTTAAACAATGATGATTAGTTATATATATAATGAAGTTGCAGCAGTGTGAAATGTTTCCAGCAGCACCACTTCCAAATTCCTCCCTCGCTGCCTTCATGTCTCTCTCCATCTTCCTCCCTCGGTTCTCATTCCCTCCCTCCTTCTCTCTCACTCAAGCTGTGACTTGTACACATTTTGCCCCCACCTCTTTCTCCCTTGTAACCAACAACATTCCTTCATCCTGAAACTCTTTCCTCTGTAACAAAAGCGGGAAAAGACGAAGGGCGGCGATTCAGGAAGAAACTCCAAACTGTCGGTTGTGCCTGCATGTGCTCATGAGCCTGACTTTGACTGTTTGTTTTTATATATACAAAAGCAACGGAGTGACTATGATCTGTGATCTGGCCAGGCTGCTGTCTGTCACCATGGCAGCATAGTAGAATCATGGTCAATAATGTCCGCTGTTGTGGGAGTTCCCCCCTCAAACACCGGTGAGTCATCAGCTGCCCTCCCGGAGAAAACCATCACCATCAGCTGAGTGACAAAGATATGAGACACCCGAACACAAAAGGAAAATCTACCGCCTGCCCACAAAAGTTGTTGAAATAGTGGCCAGTTTGAGCTTTTGCATGTGTGTGAGGCAGAGACAGACAGACAGAGAGGGTGGGACAGGGAGCACAGAGTGGAGTAGGAGGGCTTTAAAGGAGGCAGAGATTATGTGATCGAGCGGGAGAGAGGCTTGTCTGGGGTGTGGACTTAAAAAGAGGGCTGGGTAAAAAAGTGGGCGGACGGGTAGTTCCTTCTGTTTGTGCTTTTAGAAGCTGAGTCTGAAATTAGCATCGTTTAGAACAGGAGGAATTAGACTTGAAGAGACACACGGCCATCAAACGGTAAGTCGGAGTTTCTACACTTTTAAATCTGGGCTTTAACTTTTCTGTACCTGCTGCAGAGAGATGGAGCGGGTTTGAATAGGAGCTGTCCTACAGTCTCTGCTTCAGTAGTGTGTCAGTATAAGTGTTGTTTTTATTAAGGACAAAGCAAAATGAATATGAAGAACTGAGGCAGGTGTGCTCATCTCACATACCTGATTGCACCATTCCAGACAACTATTTAATTACAGTATTTCATAACTGGCAAGGTGAGTCTGCAGTGTGTTCACTTCCTAGTGAAGTTGTTGTGCTAAAGTGACAAACTTGATGTGTCAATTTTTAAAAAAGGGCACAAGACTTTCTTTTTTCTTGTGTTTTAGGTGTTTAGCAGTCTCAAACCTGACTTCAGGCGTATGTATTCCATTTTTAATAGAATACATGTGGCATCATGGAAAATATGCCACATTCAGGCCGGGCCTAAAAACCCCAAGCAGCTACAGTCAACACATCTTGTTTTCATGCGAAATCCTGAAAGACATTTGATCAAAGTTTTCCAAAAGTGTGTTTTAAATTAAAGCTCTTAACTTAATTTTTACGCCCCAGAACTTGTTTGTTAAAGTTTGGTCGCCTGGCAGAAGACAACTTAAAAGCATGCCAGTGTTTTCATCTGCTATTCGAAGCAGATGGAAACATTTTTTTGGTAAAGATGTGTCAGGCTTGATCACATGTGTAGCAGCGTGCCCTCTGGTGATCAGTGTGTGTGTGTCTGTGTGTGTGAGAGAGAGAGAGAGGGAACTGTGTGGCTGTGTGGACCCAGCCCTTGACCACTCCTTTACCGTGGAAAGAACCAGCACATTCCAGATATGTGCCTCTTCCTCTGTTCACACCCAGTGCAGCCTCCACATCGGGTACAACCACAGACAGCCTAAGTCACAAGAATCACATCTGTGATTTCTAAAAACACCTGCAGAAGAGCCTGTGAAGGAGACAGATTGCAGTTTAAGTAAGAAGGCTTAAAAGGAAGAGAAAAATAGAGCTTTTTGACAATTCAGAAGTCAGTTTTTTGAGTTTCATCGTGTTATAATGTGTAATTATTCAAATCAAGTGAATGGGCGTGGGTTGGCTGGAGGGATGGGGGGGTAGCAGGTATTCTGTGCTGTTATTTTAAGGCGTGGTGGGATTGTTAGAAGCAGGCAACAAGCCCAAACTCATCTGCCTGCAGTGAACTTCCCATATCAACGCTCTCTCCCTTCACCAACAGACGAGCTGTTTGTGATGGGATCAACCGATTTCGTTTACCGATGTCTGCCTGCACAAATACACACCAGCGCCTCCCCGCTTCTTGATGGGAAAATTAGCTTGCTGTACTATTTGCAGGCATTTCACTGGGAGTGCGCTAGCTGTAACTCAGAGTAATTAGAAGTCGTGAAGCCACGCCCTGAGTGGGTGCCTGGTTTTGGCCTTCTTTCGCAGCTCACAATGAGTGTGTTTATGGAAACGTGTGCATGTGCAAATGTGTGCATGTGTAAATGTGTGCGTGTGTGTGTGTTGTTGGAGCTGTCATTTCATGGCTGCGTCTTTGAAAGCAGGCTGGAGGTGTGGAGCTTTTGTTACAGGCCATATTTGATTCCTCCAGTACACATCAGCTGCTGTGTGTGTGTGCATGTGCGTGTGTGTGTGTGTCCTCTTTTATTAGCTTGAGTTAGCCCTCCAGTTATATTCATCCCGCTCTAATGAAGGGTGGAAAGTGGTAAAACAAGTTTCCTCTTGTGTCTCTCTCTCTCTCTCTCCAGCACAGTCATCATGCTGATTCTCCTCGCTGCCATCTTTGCCCTTCACATCATTGGCATCATCCTCCTCCTGGTGGCCACCATCGACAATGTAAGTCATGGAATTTTGCTGTGTTTTTAATGCTGGAGTTTAAATTCCACATGGTGCACCCTTCTTTATAGACCACTTACAGCCAAGAAAGAATAATTTCCTCAGCACAATCCTTAACTTCCTGTGTAGTTTGAATGGGAAAATTACAGTGCTGAGGAGTTATGCGCTCACCTCTCTTTCATTACTCGAGGCCCTGATTCCTTCTGTCGTTGGCCCATTTTCCCTCTCAGGGCCACATAATTGAAATTTCCCAGTGACAGATGGGTTGTCTGCGGTGTCTGCCACTCAGTGCATTTTTCTGCGTTTGTGCGTTTAAAATGCAGTCAAGGTGTTAGTCAGACGATGCACACACACATGTAAATATGTGAGATTCTTGCCTGAGCCTCGCATACTGAAGTGAGACCTGAGGAATGAAACAGTGACAGGCGGATGTGCATTCCTCCCTTTGATTGCCATCCCTTTGCCTGCAGCTGTCCACAAATACATGTCAGAACACAGGGTGAACACACAAAAATGATGCTTATTCCTACTCCTGCTTTGAGTTTTCCCTCCCTTTGTGTTTATTCATTCATTTTTCTTTAACACGGAGGAAAGTACGCAACATTTTATTTATTTATTTTTACTTCTCTTTAGGCTTGGTGGGCGACTGACACCTACGTCACTGATCTGTGGGGTCGGTGGGTAAACACTAACGGAGTATGGAACCTCACCAGTATCCCTGAAGGCTCACACTTTCCACAGGGTAAGTCACGTACACACTCATACACACACACACACACACACATCGCTCGTGCTGCCAAGAAGCAGAGTGAGAAGAACCTGTTTCCATGCATACAGCACCTGAACACTCACAGTCATATTCACTCCTCAATAAAACAGAAGTGTTAAATTGATTTTCTGCCACGTATGAATTGCCTTTGCTGCTTTTATTCTCCACTTAGCTGAAATATCTGCCATTCATTAAAGCCCCTTGTACACCTGACTTAAAATGTAAGTTTTCATTAAAAATATGGAATATTCATGCCTAAAAACTCACTCACACTCTGCTTAAACATGACCACATGGGTGTGGTTTTAATTGACAGTAACCAAACAGCAACAACCACCATCAGTCACCAGATTTTGATTCAAATGTTGCTATGTCCTGATTGGTGGACACACAAATGTGATATCCCCTTTTTATAGCTGAGACCTGCCCCCCTCACTCCAGTGAGAACAACACAGCGATATAAAAGAAATACAGAAATCTCTTGCTTATAGCAGGGACATTTTTTTCCCCCAAAGTGTTCCTTAGAGATGGTTTTTATCTGAAAAGATCAAATAAGTGAGGATGGAAGGGCATAATGAGAACATGTACCCTTTGTCTCAGCTCCATAATTGGATGGGATAAAGGAATGGGATAATTTGGGACTTTAAAGACTTCTTTTAACTGTTTGTCTTGTTATGAGGTTTCATTACACAAAAACATCTAATAGATACAATAACAGTTTGACGGCTGTATAAACCACATTAAATACAAACTTTGAATCCATCAGAGAAAAGAGGAGAAAAAAAGAAGAGTTATGTTGTACAACATGTAGCTGCAGCCTTACTTTTGCAGTTCTATTTCTTCTGACGTTCCCTCAAACATTTGCATGCAAATCAGTTGGGTACACACACTGGGTTTGCAGTTATCCAAATGATTATTTGTCACATTGCAGAAGCAGCATGAGCTCGGAATGATGCTGCCATTTAACACCAAAGAGACCCAGTTGTGTAGCAAAGCAGAAAGTAAAGACTTATGATTATCTCCTGAACCTTATGTACGATAATGCACGGCGATGGATTGTAGCTTTGTTATGCAGTAATTACAACTTTAGCCAAAAAGTAATTGTTGTTTTTGTTTACATGGCAGCGTTTTCAGCATACTTTAAAATCCTAAAACATTTGGGATGCTTGAACCAGATTTGTCAAACAAAAATTTCATTGCAAAATGACTGCGTGCTGGGTGTGCCAATATGTTGTTTGGGACATATTTAGCGCTCCCCACTTGCCACAACACACACATACCATTCTTCATTGTGTTACCCTCTCTCTGGCTCCCCCTGCAGATTACCTCCAGGCAGTTCAGGCCAGCTCGGTGCTTGCTTGTATATTCTCCATCCTGGGCATCTTTGTGTTTGTGGCTCAGCTCTTCACCCTCAGCAAAGGACAGAGGTTCACCATCTCTGGCATCTTTCAGTTCCTTGCCTGTAAGTATTTCTTTATTATTATCATCCTTTTTTTCTTTTCTTGTTCGATTTCTTTTTCTTTCTCTGCATTCCCCCTCTTCCTGTTTTCACTCCTTGTCCTCACTGATGTTCATGTCTCCCCCCCCTCCAGGCCTGTGCATCATGATCGCAGCCTCCATCTACACAGACCGCTTCCATAAGGACGAGAAGTTCGGTGGGTACGGTCACTGCTTCATCCTGGCGTGGATCTCCTTCGCTCTCACATTCATCTCATCCATCACTTACTTTGTGCTACGCAAGAAGACTGCGTGAGAAGGACACTAGAGAGAGCTCCAGCCAGCCCATAACCTCTGGGTGAATCTACTCTTTCAGCAAAAATCTGGTTTGAGTCACAGATGGTTTGATGTTTATATTTGCCTGTTTCAGACGTCAGATTTAAGCTGCTTGTGTACATTCAGCTACAGATACAGTACACCTGTTGAACCTCTCAAATACATACTGGTGATTAATTGAGCCTGCTGTCATGGATTGTTTTGAATTTTTTGCAGTAAAAGGGCAAGCTCGATCAATCACAGCTGTATTTGAGTGTATTTTCAACCTAGAGTTTGGGCTGGATTTCTTGTGGGCATCTAAGGTTTAAGAATATTTTTGTTGTTAACTGAAAAATACTTGCCTTAATGTGTATGAGATCCTATGATAAATTAAGATCTATCCAAATGCAGGATGAAGAGTCAAATCTGTGGTCTATTTTTTAATAAGTGTATTGGGGTGTGAATAGGAAGGGTGTGTAAAGGAGAGTTGGAGTAAATGGGGCAAGCTTATCATTTTATTGTTTGTTTATTTTTTGTTATTTTATTGTTAGTTAACCAATTTTTGTCCTATATATGTGCTCTGGCCTTACATAATGTCTCACTTAACACAGTGTAACTACAACATGATGATTGTGTTGTTTTGAAGTCTTAAAAAAACCACTAGTGTGTAACCTGTTGTAGATTTGTGTGTGATCTAATGATATGACTATGCAATGATGAAAAGTGTAGAAATCAATAGCATAATGCAGTTGAGGATTTCTTTGTACTTCAAGATGACAGCAAATTGCTTTACAGGTTGTTGCACAAAGTCTGATTATACATCAGCACTATAATGGCTGTCAGCTTGCCCAGAAACTTTTACAATACATCACTGAATTGACTTTATATAAAGTTTTTCTCATGAATAAGCCAGAGTAATGGACTCCAAAGTAGAGAAGCCTACTAGATTTCTGTTAAACTCATCTAATATGTATAACATTTTGCCATTTAAACCCCACCATGAACCAGCAAATATATCACATCTTCTCAACCCGCTGTGACTCTTAAAGCCTGAGATTTAATATGTATATATTTTTTTTCTCATAATGCTTCATTTCTCATGCTGTTTAGTTTTTTTTTTGCTCCTGTTACTTCTCATTATTAATGACAATAACAATGATTTTTACAATATTAAAACTTGATTTTTTTGACACTTATTGAAGTTATTCTTTGTTTCTTCTCCATTTGATTTGTAATGATTAAACATAAAGGCTAGCTGTTCATCTGCTGCATTTTTAAAAATTTGGCTAAGTTGTTGCTCAAAAGTAACGTTTCAAAAACAGCCTGATAAACCAATTTAATTCAACTGACTGGCACAAGCAAAACAAGATATCTACTGTTTATACAATGAAACTGTGAATAGTTTCTATATGCACAAATAAAATTGTAAGATTTTTTTTCTAAATAAAATATATAGTCCTCTGGTCACAGAAAGGCTCCGGTGTGGGTTTATACAGAGGGTCAAAGTGGGCTGTAGTCCTCCTCCGGTGTGTAGTGGTTCTGGTGTCCTGGCAGGGTCATGTGGACGGATGAGACGGGTGATGGAGACGGGGACGGGAGGGAGAGGCGGTGGAACGGGGATGCAGGCGCAGGGTGGGATGGGGGAGGAGGGAAGGAGTCTGAATGGGGGAGAGGCAGGGATCGGGAGTGAGTCAGTCTGGGAGTGGAGGCCTGGAACGTCGCAGACGGGGGCTCATAGTAGGGGGACAAGTGAGAGATCCTGGGGGGAGATGGGGGGCAGGCCAGGGTGACTGAAGGGTTTGCGGGGGTGTAATGAGGAGCGGGTGGCAGCAGCCCCATGAAGTTAAAGCCGGAGTTAAAGTTGAAGCCGGAGCTCCGCCTGGGCCCCACCATCAGCACCTTCTTGGTGTAGTCGTTCAGAGTGGAGACACCAGCTGACATGCAGACAGTGAAGGCAAACCAGGCCACACTGATGGAGACACAGAGGGTGTGTACAGGTGTGTACAGGTGTGTACATGTGTGTAACCAAGTACTTTGACTTAATAGAAAAGCATTAAATTAAAAAAAAGTAGAGGAGCACAATTTTCTTTCTTTATGTTATTTCTTTTCTCAAGTATTTTTTTAGAAACCATCTAAAACCTATCAAACCTATCTATCTATCTATCTATCTATCTATCTATCTATCTATCTATCTATCTATCTATCTATCTATCTATCTATC
>JAQNCA010000011.1:10121049-10149314 GCA_029783725.1 Acanthurus tractus
TCAATCAATCAATCAATCAATCAATCAATCAATCAATCAATCAATCAATCAATCAATCATACTTGTGCAAACTAGGCACTGAAAATGTGATAATGGAAAAAAACAGTAAAAACAAGAAGAAATAATATTACTTGTAGATATTTAAATGTTGTAATACACAGTGAGGTCACAACTAATGAAAAAAGCTTTTCACAGAACCAACACAAAAATGCCATTTCAGAGTGAATCTTTTGCATCTTTTTTTAGTGTGTCATATATTCCGTGTTAATGTCTTGTTCTTTTGAAGATTTTTTATGGAAAACAGAGCATTCCTTTTTCTCTAAATAAACATCCAAGTCTCTTTCTCACATGTCTGAATGCCTTGTGACTCAGTGCAGTTTCAATTACGCATTGTGTGTGTGGGATTTTAGCATTCTTTTTATAATTTACTTACTAGAACGCCCAGGAGTAGCCATAGCTGTGAGGTTTGAAGTCTTCTGGTCCCATTGAGACGGTGGTCTGAAACACCTGCATGAACATCATGTGACCCACCATCCCAAGCAGACCTGTGAGAGACAAAATAAGCATCTAAATCAAACTTGTTGTGCAATCACAATAAAATTGTCATACTGGTCATCATATGTTACTCAAAATATCTATTTACAAAAATAGCTCTACCTCCCAGGACTGTGAAGACAGCGGCGAAAGCATTGAGCAGCTGGCCCCAGCGGAGCGTGGACGGGAACCAGGCTCTGATACACAACTGAACCGACAGCAGTGTGCAGCTGATTAACAGCAGACCGATGTACATGAGCTCCAGTGACAGTGACAGCCACATCATCGCTGTGGAGGGAGGAGAAGAGGCTGAGTGCAAGGAGAAATGAAGGTTCGGATTTTAAACAACTAGCTAATCATGAGCAAAAAGTGCAGGAGAAGGTTTACCTTTTTCAGACCCTGGGGTCAAAGTATAAAACCCTCGGCACTTCTCTTCTACAAACCAAAAGACAAAAACTCAGTCAGAGTGACTTTATGCTTTATACTAACAAGAAATGTGGCTATTTGCAATGGAAAGCTTTAAAAAAACATCCAGGCTGGTTACATATAAGAGTGACTGTTGCAGCAGTGACGTGTCACTGCAGTCGGCCTTGTTTCTCCATTTTTAAAAAGAACTGATTCAAAGATCCTCCCCAACTGTCCATATCTTGCACATTTAAATGAACACTGAAATCTGAATGCAGTGTGAATAACCAGATTGAGCTAACAGTTAGTGAGTGTTTACATGACCTGAAATAACCTGATGGGAGATTATGAGATTTGTCTTGTATAAATCTGGACGGATGGGTCTCAAAGAAAAAATTTTAGTAGCACCATGAAAAGACTCTGTCGGTGTATCTTGTTTTCCATCTTGTTTTTCATCTCATTTATTAATTTCAGCAAGAAATTTTTCTAGTTTTTACCTCCATATATACTTTCCCACCACTGTCTATAGTGCTTATTGTAGAAAAAGAAACCGACAAAGAAAAAAGAAGCGAAATGCTTCTGCAGTCAGTTAAGCTTCTTCATCACTACCAAGGTGTTTACATGACAGATGTAATCATCAGGAGTAACATATCTGCTTTAAATTACAGTGACCATGAAAGCTTCACACACTGTTACTGATGTCAAGGTAGTGAAAATGTTTTTCTATATTGTTTGCACTTTGGGTAGTTGCATTGTATTTTATTGTTAGTTTTAGCACAGTGTTTCTATACTTCATTGTTTTTTACAAGCATGTATCTTTTTTGATTGTGTTTTCCCACAATCTCCCTGAATGTTGTACATGTGTTGTTAAATTGGTCAGACTGATGTGACAGATTGCATATATTTAAAGGCTTTGAGGTAAACTGATAGGAGATTATAAGATTTGTGTGGTATATTTCTTGCTGGATAGGGCTTACAGGAAACTCTTAGTAGCAGCTCAAAATCAGACTTTGTCAGCCAGTCTAATGTAGGTTTTTCATATTGCATTTTTTTCCTTCCAGTTTTAAATTGAATAAAGAAGCTTTTTGTTTTCCTCTTCAAAACAGTGATTTTTTTCCCCTTCCCTATGAGCAATGCTATTTTAAAAATGAATACAAACAACCTGCTTGTGCAGCCAGTTAAGCTTCTTTGTGGCTTGTTTACTAATGTGTTTACATGATGGCAGCAATAATCGGAGTACCACACCAGGCTCTAAATTACAGTGACCACACAGGCTCAACACACTGGTACTTAAGAAAACAGATGGACAAAGACAAATCCCAAGAAATAAAGACAACATTTTCAACAATTTGACAACACATGCACCCAAATTCAGAAAAGCACTGCAAAGTAAGAAAATTTAAAGTTGTTTATTTTATTTATTTTTGTTTGTTTGTTTGCATTATGTTTGGTAGTTTTTCTTTAGTTTTTACACAGTTTTTCTGTATTTAGTCGTTATTTCACATTGCTGTGTTTTTTATGCCGTGTATGCATTGTCAGAATGGTGTTCCTCAGTTTTTGTTTATCTATTTGTAGGTGTTGCAGTTAACTGAACTCTCAGGGGCCACGGCACTATGAATTATTACTAGCCATTTAAATGCTGTCAATGATTTTATGGTCACTCTGATATTTACAAAAATACATTCAAGTATTCTATAAAAATATTAAAACAGTCACCACATGACATTTACTTGACCAAGGAAGTATCATGGTTGTGTCTTATTACCACAACATTTTAGGCCACTTGCGGTTGGCAGAAGTAAAGCTTCATTTGCATACAACAGCATACAACATTAGCATACAGCTGTCTTTAGTGTCTATGCATTTCGCAAGTAGGGGGCAAAATTAGCATTATTTGAAGTCCCATTGGTGTGAACTTGCTGGATGTAGTTCCAATAATGACTCTGTTTTATGCTCCATTTTAGGCATCCTCCAACTCCTGCTGGAAACGTGGAGATTTAGCTGTTAAATCCTTTACTTTGTTCAAGTTTGCCGGCATATAAGCTAGTTGCTTACTGTAGCTTTTGGATCTGACAGTGGGTTTTGGGATTTTTTTTACTGAAAACAGATACCTGCTGTGGCTAAAAAAGCAAGTGGTGTTACATGTCTGTAACTTTTTTACCTTGGGTGACTCTCTTCACCTTGGAGTGGTCATACCATCAAACTATAGTTCAACAATAATTAGAACTCAACAAATTACCTTTAATAATTCATCAAGAGGGAGACTTGCAGCTCTTGTAGCAGAAAGCAGATTAGGAGGATTGATGTTTGCTTTCATCATTGCCAACAATTATATCATGAACTATCAATCACAAAATGGGAATTTGAAATAAACAAGCCTGTTAGTCAAAAACTTTTGGCAAAGCTTAAGTATTGTTCAAATTTTCTTAAACTTTCTTAAAGGCAGAATGTATATGATTTCTGGTTTGTAAACACAGCATTCAAAGTTGGTTCCTCTTCCATGGCCCCATCATGTTTACAGTGTGATGCATCCTTTAAGTAGACTGCATGATAAGTAGAGGGCAGAGCAAATGTAATGTAACCATGGGATTGTGAAGTACCATTTTAAAGCCTTGAGTTTGGCAAAATGGCTGTTTTTTGAAAACAAAAGTAACCATTTGTGATGAGAGGGTGGAGCTATTCATTTACAAAATCAACATTATACTGTATTAAAGATGCCTTAAAAAAGGTATTGACACAATAAACTCTTTGGGAAGGCGCAGTAACCTCCAGGGATGAAAAACAAAGCCAACACATTAGTGTCAAAAACTGCAGTTCCTCAATGGCCATTTGAGACTGACTCCAACGAGAGGCAATCCCTGCTGAGCCACATTTTATTTTGCCAGATTTTACAGTAGAAAAAATGATTTTGGTTCATAGCTAATTTCCCCAAGACAACTGTACAGGGATGATTTTTTATATAACTCAATCTTTTGAATTAAATAAAGGTTTGGAGTTTTGTAAAGTTAAAGGAATGACTGTTTTGAGTGACGGAAGCTACAGTAAAGCTCTACCCTCTCATCCAAATACGGTCACTTCTGGCTCCAAAAAACAAAATGGCAACAGCCACAAATCTAAGCGCAAGGCTTTACAACGGTAGTCCGTAAACCAGTGGGGGACATCAGTTGTGTACAGTCTGAAATAAGGGAGCTGCTTAGCAGAGTAATAAATCAAATGAAAAGTAGGGTCTATTCTCAAGCTTACATGCAATCAGATTTCATTTTGCAACCACAGAAGTCACCCCCTGATGGTCATTGGAAAGTCCTGTCTCAGGCCCTTTTGCATTGGCTTCACTTTGCAGATCCTGAAGTTCCATCCCCTTATTATATGTCTGTGGTGTATTTACTGTATGTAACACATAGTGACTACATTTTGACAGGGTCCTGCCTTCACACTCTGCAGGGTTTTATTGGCTGGGATTTAAAACCCCATTGCCCAAAGGTTGATTTTCCAAAATCATACTGTACACAGCAAAAACACAACAAAATAAAGACAGACGTCTCTGAATACAGACACACTGTCACACCCTTCTATTCGGTCACAATCAGTGCCTGAGAGGGTTTATTTATGTCTGAGTCTACACATTGTTTTTTGGAAAAATCCTCCTCATTCTGCCTTTAAAATCAGTTGCAAATCAGCTGCAAATGAGACAGTGAAAATCCAGCCGATGTTTGTGAATCCTATTAACCTGGGTTTCTAATCCATAATTGAGTCATGCTGTTAAAGTCTAAATCTCTGTGAGCAGAACACACACTGATGATAATCCTCTTTAAGCTGAGCACATACCCAAACACACACACTCACTAAAAAAACACACATATACACACACACACACACACACTCTCGCACATTAGCATACCTAAGGCCTGAATTCATTTTTTTCACCTTGGATTTCCTCTCCTTGTGCGACCTATTTATTTGTCTGTCACTCTAGTGCCACAGTTATGCTTCAGTTTGTTCTACTTCCTGTTTGTGCCGATTCTTATCTAACCTTTGAAATAACCACAAGCATACACACAACCTGACCAGCGCATGTAAACGAGGAAGTGCTAATGAAATAGCAGAGAAAGATACAGATTGAATGGTTGTAAATGTGCCTGCATGTATTTTTGAGGTCTGTCGTTATCTCTGTATACAAATCCTGTCTTCTCTCATTTATTCATTTCCCCTACTTACTTAATCCCTTTCAGGGTCATAAGTGGGACATCTGGGCTGCCTGGACAGGGAATTTGTTTTCTTACATTTCACCTCCTAAGACACATTTTTCTCTTTAAACACAAATAAACAGTGCGGCAGACATTGATGATAAATATACTGTAAATATTTCAAATCTGGCTGATTTGTCTACCTATCGTTCTCTTCTCTCACCCCATGCATCTGTGTAGATGTTCTCCTCACAGGTCATGAACAGGCCAGTGTGAAAGGTTGGAAAGACAAAGCGATCGTCACCCGTCTCCCAGGAGAACTGGATGCTGGAGGAGTTGGAAACGCCTGGAACGGGGATGCAGTTGCTGTGTTTGGTTGGTGTACATAGTGGCTTTGGTACTTTCTGCTTTCCCACGCACCAGTATGAGGACATGAGGGCCACGCCACCCAGGAAGAGAGACACCACTGTCTGGATAAAGGAGAGGCGAGGGGAACGCATCTGCTGCAGGAACGCCATCATGCAGGGATTAACTAAGGGCTAATAGTAAGGAATGAGACATGTGCACATATGCATATTGAAAAATGGTCAAATATTCAAACTCTTAATAGCAATGTTGTGGAGAAAATATGGGCAACTTGATCTAGAAAACAATAGGTGACATGTCAGCGCTGTATGTTTAAGGTCTGACAAGCAATCTCAAGTGTTTTATGTTAATCTACTTGACTTTAGGTACACCTCTACTCCTGCACATCACTAAAAATATCCCCAGCATGTTATTAGCTTCCGAATAGAGGGATGAGGACGGCTGAGACGATTAGTGAGAGGTTTGAAAGAGAAGGTGCGGGGGAGCCATCAGTTTTACATGAATAATCACATTTAAAGAATAAAAAGTCTGTGACAGAAAATCAGCACACTACTGGTAATTTGTGGGAAGACAGACAGCTAAATCAGGGGAAAATAGAAGAAAATTGGTGTCACTATGGAACTTCTCTAGGAGACAGATGCTCAAACCAATACCTCTGAGCACTTGACGTCAAGCAGTAAATTAAATTTGAATAAAGGGGGAGGGAAAAAAACACTCACCTCCTTCAGCCTCTCTTACTTTGTCCTCGGTTCCTTCATCAAGTTAAGCATGTGAGGTAAAAGAAACATCCCAGCCCTGCTCCGCCAGCCACATGCGCTCCCTTTCACTCTTCATCAGATAGTGAGAGTGATAGAGGATTTTGGCCGTCACACTGACCTCTGCCAGCAGTGTGACTGTCAGTCTTTATGATTCAACGCCAGCGGTCGGACACAACTGTGAGTAACATGCACACACACACACACACACACACGCGCTCCTCTTCTTTAATCCAACCATATGATATAAATCCAAAACAGACAACTCCAGTCCATCTGTTTTCATTTTGATTCCTAGACTCATGCTGATCTATTTCTTTCACCTATCCTCTTATCTGCCCTCTCCCCAGATGCTTTCCAGCCCGTAAAAGCATGAACCACTCACTGTTTAAATGTAAAAATCAACATGACCTTGAAATGGTGAATAAATGTCATATACAAGCTAATACAGTCACAATATTTGCTTTGCAGTACCATATCTTTACACTAACTTTCAATGGCAACCATTCAACACTGATATTTCAACGCAAAGGCTCTGGTGTTTTGAAATACTGTTAATTATGTAATATCGTAAACTGATACTATTCTTTCAATTTTGGCCTTTTAAAGGCTGCTTCGATCCTTTTGAAGTTTTGGTGCACATCTTTCACTATTTATGCATTTATTTCAAGTATTATATTGTTTTTCATGTACAGCCTTAAATATTCACCAGTTGTCCATTTAACCAAACATTTCTCCGCTATTTTAACTACTGCAGTCTGGAATTAAGACAATTAGTATTTTAAGCATATCTGTTTTATATTTAGGTCTTTTTCTACGCAACTCCTGTGCAACCTTTATATCTCATACCTTAACCATTTATAGCGATTACTTTTAGCTACCTGAGGTATTTAAAAAGACATTTTCCCTGTGGGTATGCCAACATTTCTCCTGGGCAACTTTAGCTATCTATTTCAACCATTTAACTGTTAGCCTACCTTTACCTAATCAGTATTTTAAGAATTTATGTTTTAAGCTGAGCTATTACACCATTTCTCCTTTACAGTTCTAGTTATTTAACCATTGATCCATTAGCCCACTTTAATAACCAATATTTCAAGCATTCCTGTATTACCCCTCGGCATTTTACTGTTTTTGTCACGTACAACTTTAGTTGTATATTTTAGTAATTTATCTCTCAGCCTACATTATTACGTTACAAATATTTTCAGTGATTTATGTATTACATATAGCTACTTTCTCATTAATCCTGCATGTCAGCTATTTAACTATTTATTTATTAGCCTACTTTATTTATCAGTATTTTAGGTATTTGACCTTTGGGTATTTCACTGCTCCTGCCCCTGTGTTTCTTAACCGACACATTTGTCTACCTGCCTGCCTTAAGCTAGCTCTTAGTTTCAAGTATTAATGCGCAACCTTTAGGTAGCTCACCATTTCATCTGTCCAACTTAAGCTATGTACATTTAAGAAATTTTATACATTGTTTATTTCTAACTAACTTACCAATTTATCCACTAGCCTACTTGAAGCTTAAGTTCTCCAACTCTGCCAGGTAGAGCATTAGCTTTTTGAACAGCTTTTCAAGTACTAATAGCTGACTGGCTAACTATTTGAACTGTTTATGCAATACATTTATGTATTTCAACATTTCTCCAACATTTGAGCTATTTTAACAATGTATCTATTACTTTTAGTTCATTGTTAAAATTATTTGCTTTAATGTTAACATATCAACCTCTCTTCATGCTTGCTAACCATTATTATTTTGAACACACTCAGCTGCAGCTGTAGTGTTAAGGTGTTACAGTTAATTTACATAGGAATAATCATTTTCATATCAATTTTTTTCTTTCTCACATATCAATTTAAAGCTTCTTTAATCTGCCCTCGTCCTTCATGAATGCATAACGTATGCATCATCTGTTTGAACCTTTACCTCATTATTATAATCCTTTTTCAACACTGAAGCTGCTCTAGCTTGTTTAAGTCTACTTTTTAACAATGTGACGCTGTTTTTTTCAGAGACTGATTGACAGAAACACAGAATCCCTTACTTGGTAGAACAATTTCTAGACTCAAAAAAGTGCATTC
This sequence comes from Acanthurus tractus, assembly GCA_029783725.1. Classification (NCBI taxonomy): domain Eukaryota; kingdom Metazoa; phylum Chordata; class Actinopteri; order Acanthuriformes; family Acanthuridae; genus Acanthurus; species Acanthurus tractus. Next base: position 10,129,388 of record JAQNCA010000011.1, read on the forward strand.
ATTTTTCTGAAGACAGCCTGAAAGATCGAGAATGGGGTAATGCACACCCCTTAAAAGACAGAGAGAAGAAACGAGGAAAAGTAGAAGCGCTGGTGTTGGTGTTTATATGACAGAAATAGAGATGGAGATAACATATATATATATATATATGAGAATACATTTGCAAAAAAAGAGAGGAGGCAGAGAGTCTAATAAAAGAGGAATGAAATTGGGGCAGAAAAATGTCCGATGAAAGTGAAACTGGTGGCTTTAGCAGTGTATCTAAGGTGACAAAAATATGTTTCGGAAATAATAAGAAGAGCATACTTGAAGTATTTTAAGTGTATTCATAATTCATATACATATTGACAGGTTTCTAATACAGCATGGTTTTGATAGTGTAACTTCTTCTCAGCTTGACGTTTTTTTTTTTACAAGAATAACAATAAAAAATGATAAAGACAACACCATGTACGACTCACTTTTAAGTTTTATGGCAATGCTTCTTTTGAATGGATTTTGCATCTCCCGATCGAATCGCTGTTGTGTCACTGAAGAATAAAACCATTCAAAAGTACTTGGTAAGGCTTACTCCTCATTCGCCAATACAGTTGGCCAATCACAGCCTTCATATGACACCCTCTCCAAGGTTTTCAGTTCAAGAAATGTTTCATCACTGTCCGAGGCACTGACGACAGTCAGTCAAACATAACTTCCTATTTAGAACATACACACTGTTGCACCCAATACAAAGTTCCTCAGTTTCTTATCCATCATCTTTTTCCACTCAGCATGGTAAAAGATGGCAGACACACATTAGTCCATAGTGTCACAGCCTCCTCTTACAAGGCTCTGTCCTTCTCTTTGCACATTATGAACATTGTACTTGAAAAATAAGATTGTGTCCATCTAATTTTTCATGAATACTATCTGTACCGTAAAAACCCCAGTGATGAAAAATAAGAACACTTTTCAAAAGGACCAAAATGGAATCAAAGACCCAGATATCGGCATTTTTCAGTTTCGCACACACACACTCGCTTCTCATTCACACACATGACTTTTGAAAGGCAACAGATGTCCGTTCTCCAAGGCAATAATGTCTTTGTGGCAAACTCGACCCTGACATTCCAGACATCACTCTGGCTCCTCCCTCTCCAGGAATGAAAAAAATAAAATAAAACAAAAAAATAAAATCTAATTCATGTGTTGACTGAATATAAAGTGAGATACATCCATTTCATTTCATGAGTAAATAATGATAAGGATACAAAATAATAATGAGGACTAAAATAATAATTGTGATCATCCTAATATAAGATAAGATACTACTTGTGAGAGGATACAAAATTTTCTCTTTTTCTTTTCAGGGTTTAGCACCTGACTTGCTCCCAATAAGCTTCTTTAAAGCAATCAAAAGAAAAACCAAGAAAAAAACTGATGATAACTGATGATAAACAAGAGTTTAACACTTTGAGGGTGTCTGAGGAAAATCAAAGTAAGCCTAGAGAGGAAGTTTGTTTCTTTTGTTCTTTACACAAAAGTTCCTTTTAGTTCCTCCATCAGTCTTGATGTCCCCTTTAATTCCGTTTCGATCTGCGTAGTATTTTTTTAAGTCTTTTTTTTATTTGTAGCTCCGTTCCTCTATGTTGCATGTCCATGTTTTTTTCTTTTTTTCTGCTTTTAAGTAAAGAGCAATAATTCTCTCAGAAAAAAAAGGTTTCCTCTCTCCATTGTCTTAAGTGTAAATAATGCTGATTCCTGTTGAGAAATTGTACATTCCCTTTTGTTGTACTCCGTCACAGATGCCAGTTCTGTCCTTTCACATTGGGGGCTGCTTCACGAAAAAAGTCCCATTTCTCAATCTTCTATTGTCCAAACTAACCTAGGAGGGGAAACAGAATAACAAATTGAGGTTAGCATCATCATCAAGGTAAATGCCTTTGGATGTATAGGATAAACTGCTGTCACGCAGATCACAATTTCTTTAATGAAGAAAACCTCTGAAATGTCTTCTTTATTCAATTAATTGACAAATAATCACAGATTGTGTGATTCTGACTCCTCAGTTAGCTGAGAAACATAAAACTCAAAACTCCTCCAGCTTAAAACTGATGGAAACATGGGCCTTTTCACTCTATATTACCAAGGTTTCCAGAATCCTGAAAAGAACTATTTTAAGCACCAAAGCTAATCAAATAGAAAAACATGCTAGTGGCAGTTTTCCATGAATGCGTGATGGGAGGTCACACAATGGTCGGTTGACCTTTGCTCTTGTAAATTGATTAAGTGAAAATTTGAGTTACACACCTCAACTCTGAACTCCACCTTAGTTTTACCTTGAGTAAAAGTCAGACTGAAACTGAGAATGAAAGAAAGCTTTTTCTTCAGCTAGTTAGAGCACTGCACCTGTACTCCTGAATCTAGAGTTATGGTAAGTAACTGACACTGCGGTACATACAGGCTTCCCCAAAAAGTGCAAACACGTCTACTTCACAACAAATCAATAACCAGTTCCTCTCCAATGCATCACAAAGCAATAGTGCATGACAGTGTATCGTAAGCCAACAGGTGCCACAGGCACTCTAATACCTGATATTCACCATGAGGGAATGACAACAACAGAACCTACTGCTGTGAGAAACTGAGATGATGGTTACACATTGTAACAGTCCAGCAGAGTGGGAGAGAAAACAGCTCTCCATGCACCGCACAAAACACACAGAGTGAGTCACACAAAAACGAGACATCCCGCAGACAGAGGTACATGAAATAGAGAGGGGAGTTTTTTAGATAATAAGACTAGTTAAAGAAATGAGACAAAAGCAAAACACTGGTGACTATATTTCTAACAGATTTTAATTAAATGTAGCTGAACCCAAACAGGTAACCTGCTACTTTAGTACACATTAGGAACAACTATTATTTGAGTTATAACATTCAAGCCTTGTTACTATATATGTGCAAGTTAAACACATATTTCTCAATCATCTCTAATTCAGTTAATTTGAAAAAACTGATTTCAATTGTAAAACTTCATTTTGTAACAAATCAAATGGGTGTTACTCAGTTAACTTAAATCAAATCAGGAATTTACTGCCCTGCACTTGAGTTAATGTAAAAAATATAAAACAAAATAAAACATACAGGAAAAGTTGCAAAATCCTTAAAACCACTATAAGCACACTGATGTAGCTTTACTTAAGAGAAAAAGAGGAAGACATGGTGAAGACTGTAGTTTCCATAAGGACAGAATAGATTGAAAGTGAGGGGGAGGTGGTGAAAGGGAGCGACAGGCAGGAGCAGCACAGCCACTAAGGTGAGGTGAGGAGGAGGGTGAGAGCAGGAGGATTTTTCTTTACAAACAGCAAACAAGGAGAATGGAGTAGTAGCACTGCATTTAATTAAACTGTCTGAATTGAAAAGGTATCGGCTACTCTGAGGCAATGTTAGTGTCCGTTTACTGATGGACCAATAATGAGAAAACAGTCTTTTAACAAGTAAGGAACAAACAAAAACGCTTCCCAGATAAAAATTAATTTCATGAGATCAAACCAACTGGTGGACAAGGTGGGTTTTATACTAGAAAATGGGCTGCAGAACATGTAACTAACTAAATACCTAACTAGAGAATTTGTCTGATTCTGTCTGTATCATTTTACATGGATTCAACATTCCTGCAGACTAGATTACACTAAAAGAGTATTCAGCTTCCAATTTTGGAAAAGGAAAATAAAAATTGAGATTTCTTTTGGCAAAAAGAAAGAAGAAAAAATTGCTATGTTCTGAAAGAGACACACACACACACACACATGTACACAAACTCATAAATAAATTTAAACTTACAGCTCCCAGACTCCTGCGTCTCTTCTTCTTCTCCGTTGTGTTCAGCCTCTCTCTGACTGCTCCAGGTAAATTGACTTGGCTGGCCGGATGCTCTGGGTAAACTGAGTAAAGAAGAGAGGGGAGGAGAGAACAGGAGAGGAGAAGAAGAACAAAAGAAAGAAAGAAAAAAGAAAGAAAGAAAGAAAAAGGAAGAAAGCGAGAAAACATTTAAAAATTCAAATTAAAAAAACCTCAGTCATTGATTGGGTGGGAAAAAGGCAATAGTAAACATACAAACAACAACAACAAAATTTGGATATAAATTTTCCAGAAACAGCGTGAAAACCAACCTCTCTTTCTTTACCTTGTGCTTCGGACACCGCAGGGAGAAGTTATCTTCATTCAGAGAGCAATCTAAAAGAAAGATGTATCAGTTCTGTACAAATCCTGCCACACAAAGCCCTTAAGTATAAATTTTGGTATCATAAACAAATATAGATATATAACAAATATGTTTGTACAGCTGCCTACCGTGATACAATAAGCAGGCAAAAATATCCACTATTGGTAAACATTCTTTCAGACTAACATGAATTGTATTAGTAGGTTTAATAGTAAGTTTGGATTAAATTCATCCACTTACCTGCTTCTATAGCACACAAGTAGTGGTAGCGGAGTGTACAGCCTTTACTGTAGCATCCCAGGGTCGAGCCAACCATCTCACAGTATGAGCAGCACTGAGCAGGCAGAGACAGAATGCCAAAGAACAAATCAATACATTTTAAAACTGTATTAGAGAGTAAAGAACAGCTCAGGGCCATTAAAAATGATAAAAATCAATAAGAAATATCATTATTCACATACTGTATCACCAAGCTGTTTTTGCTTTATGTTGTTTCATAAAACATTTTGACATGACATGTGACACATGAACTGCTAACATATCCATGATATTAGTTAACACAGGAATTCAAAATCTTCTTTAAACAGCTGCAGTCAACATCATAAATAAGTTACACAGCTAAAATATCCCAAAACAAACAAACCACAATAAACACAAAAGAAACTCACTGCTTCTCTGGCGCCATCTAGTGCCTCCTGCAGGCCATACAGCCTGCCATTGACAAGGTACACCCCACTGGTCCACACTATACATCCTTCATGGACCCACAGCTCCTCTGGGTCCATGGGCATCTGAGGCAGCTGGGCAAGTTGTGCCAAGGGTCCAAGGGAGTCCAAGGCTGGCGGAGGGGGCTGGAAAGGCAGGGACGCCTTACTGTTGGATGGCACCATTCTGGGAGAATCCTCACTAGATTTGTGCCTCCTTTTAAAGCGGGGATGTGAGGTCAGCTTTCTGTGTTGAGGTCGTTGTTGAGCTTCGTCTGTTGGCTGCTGCAGCTGTTGTTGCAGATTTCGTGTCTGCTGTTGGTCAATCTCAAGGTCTGGCTCTCTCTTCAGCTCAGGGATAGGTCGGATATCTAGACTCATGTCCCAGGTTAGGGTTGTTTTTTTACTGGTGGTGGGAGACGAGGCGGTGTTACTAAGCTTGCCTGCGACATGCATCATCATTTCGTCTCTACCAGTGATGGAGGCAGTTCTGACCGTAGTGGTAAGAGATGTTGGTTTTGAGTCTAGGCTGATGGCATAGTCACTCTCAGTTGAGGGGTTGGTAAACTGAGCATCTTGTGTTTGTGTGTCTTGGACAGTGCTCGTAGCATTTGCGCTTGTGTCTGAATTTGGTCCTGTTTTGTTTGTGCCTGTGGTCGCTTGACATTGTCTGACCTGTGGCTGGTTCTTGGGAAGCTTTGCGGCATATTCAGCTGGATAGAAAGGCCCATAGAGATCTCCAAGGTGTTTGTAATTTGCCCATTTTTGACACAGGCAGCAAAGCAGGCGGCCAGAATGATTGGTCTCTGTAATCACGGGGCCTGCAACAACATAGCCAGATGAAGGAAGTGCTTTTCCTGACTGAAGAGTAGTTTCCACCTCATCTGTCTCCCTTTTCTCTGATTCTCTGTCTCTCCTAGATAACTGGGAGGAAAGAGCTGAGGTCAGGAGAGAATCAATTCCACTCCCGCCTGCTTTCCCTCCGACTGTACTTTTTTCTCCTTTCATCTTGTCTTCCTCAGCATTTACAATGGTGCACACCGCCCCAATCTCTGGTATTTTGTTCTCCACATGTATGTGTGGAACAAACGGGCCCTTTCTATTTGGATCCACAAAGACTCTATTTGTGCCTACACTTCCTCCTGACCCTAAAGGTGTATCGGGGTCATCTTTAGCCACTGATGGTGCTGGCGCTGCTGTTGCTCCTCTCCGCCGCCGCCTCTGTCGTCCTCTTGTTCCCAGTGGCTCATCTTCATCTTTTCCACCTCTGCGTCTTCTTCGCACTGGTTTTGCATCAGTCTCTGGCTGTGTGTCCTCACTCTCAACATCCACTTTCACTACCTGGGTTAAAATAGGTGGAGCGAGCGGGGGAGTGTTTTTATCTTCTGTCAGAGGTGGTGGTGCTGTAGGATCTGGTGTGCTGCTGGTAGTTTGCACTATTGGTGGGGTTGTGGCAGCGGTTGCAGTTGGAGTGGGTGGGGCTGGAGGAGCACTCAGAGCTGTGCTGGGAGCCTGTATTTGAGGCTGGCCCTGCGCCTGTGTTTGGGCTGGGTTCTGAGCCCGTTTCTGTTTATTCACGCTCCCTACGGGCCTGCCCTTTTTCTTGCCAGATGGGAAGTAGCCTTTAGGCACGACACTCTCTGATGGCTTAGAATCTTGTGGCGACAGACTGGACCTACCAGACATCTGATGTTGTCTATTCAGCATGTGTCCTTGAGCCTGGCTATGGTGGGGTGGGGTCGTTCCATAGTAGTCACTGCCAGGATAATCATCAAATCCAATGCCAGATTCTTGAAGTTTCTGTCGAAGAAGATTAGCAGCGGACTGTTCTCCTCTTCTTGTCTCAAGCTGCTGGTAAGTGTTGGTGAAATGCTGAATGTCAGACAGGGCAGACGAAGATGGAGGTGGCGAACCCTGGACTGGGCGAGGAAGAGGTGGAGGAGGCGGTAGAGGTCCAAGCAAAGCAAAATCCTCCTTGTCTCCAGATGCTGATGCCACAGCAGCTCCTAAGCCAAAGTCAAAGTCTGTTTGTTTTAGGGCCTGGGACGTCTGATGAGGATCACATGGGTAAGCAGACGGAGGTAAAGGGCCGGTCTCATCCACACCTCTGAAGGGAATCATATCGTTTAATGAGTGACTTTCATCCATGTAACTTTCATCCCCTCCTGTGACCCTCGGGAAATGTGCTAAGTCTTGGTCCTGTGAATCATTAAATGGTGGTATTTCTGAGTGAGAGAAGCCTGGGTAATGATTTGACTCATCATCAGCATGGCCTGCTGGCTTTTTAACATTTGGGGTGATTTTCTGCACTATTGCTTCCAGTTTCAAACCTCGTCCTTTCCTGGAATGCAAAACCTTGGAATTACCGCTTGATGGAGATAGAGGTTGTAAATAGGTATTTTCTCCGAGCGAAGGGGAAGAGAGCCTTGGACATGGGATATCTGAACTGGATGAGTCATCTTCATTGTGATGGACAGACTCAGACTGAGCCCCAGGGGAGTGATGGGAATTTGTGGCAGCCCTCTGCTGAGATGTATCCTGGAGTTGCCTTTTGGCGGGAATGGGAGAGATAAAAGAACGAACTCTCCTTCGCAATATGAGCGGATTTGTGTCTCCAGAACCCCCAGCTTTAGTCTGACGCTGCACCTGTGGCTGAGTGGAGTTGATGTCAGCAGAAGGCTTAGTGGAGCTGGGTGGAGGGGGTGGGCAGGGATGTTTGGCTTCCTCTGTGGCTCCTCTGGAGACCTCAGGTTCAGCAGCATTCTGACCATGAGTCATTTGTAGAGGCACGGGGCCATGTGAGGCTAGGGGAGCATGAGGCTGTGAAGAAGGGGGAAGGGGAGGAGGAGGGGGAGGAGGGGGAGGGGGAGGGGGAGGAGGAGGAGGTTGTGGTCTGTAGTAGGAGTCTCCCTCTATCATTCTAGCACCCTCCCTGCCAGAGTGTGCTGACTCCCACATTTTCAAATCAAAGAAAGCACTTTGATGATGGAGTGAAGATTTTGTAGCATGCTGCTCACTGGGAATGTCAGTTTGGGAAATTATCCTCTGTCTCTGTTCTGATTGGCTGACCTTATGTCTTCCTGGAGAGGAGCCAGGCTGCATCATCATCTCCTTTGATGGCCTGTTCAATGCTTTGACCCAGTCACTCATGTCATGGGGGTGATGAGGGGGGCCACGAGGGTGAGGATACATTTGAAGTTTATTTGTGGATTGAGTCTGGGGGGATAAACTATGGTATGGATGGTGGGGGGGGAAATGAGGGTTACTTCTTGGTATCATATTCCCTTCTCTTGTGTCTCCGTATCGATATCCAGGAAAACTGCTGCCACTGCCAGTTGATAAATCAACACCATGAAGATAGGACTGATGCCTTGAAGGTGAAGATAAAGGATTAGTGCTCATAGGATGTGAAGCCAAGGGTGTGATATCAACAGAACCTCGCCTATAGGGGTCAGCGTTCATTACAACAGATGAGAGAACAGACTTGGAATGATACTCCATATCAGCTTCATTAGCTCCACCACTGCCATGATGATGATCAGTTTGTAAATTTGCAGCATCTAGGCCAGCCTTATTTGATGCCGTTTCCATTTTTACCACTTGTTTCTCTCCAGAATCCTTTTTACTTAGATCGTTGGCTGCTGCTAGAGAGGAAAATGGCTGTTGAATCACAGAAGCTCCACTCTGACTTTTCTCCCGCACTCTCTCTCTGTCACTTTCCCTATCCCTCTCTGGTGTGCTGCGTCGGTTTGGCGACACATCACAGATGACAGAGCGCCTCTCTGATGGGGCTAATATGGAGCCTGATGATTTTTGAGACTCGGTTTGACCAGCGTTGCCTGTTAGCGGCTCTGGCTCTTGCAAAAGGAGCTCCTGCACAGCGGAGGATGGGTTAGAAACATTAGATAATGCTTTCCTCTGTGGTAGAGAATAGTCAGCTAAGTTTATATGTTTTGGTGGGGGTTGCTGAGACTCTGTGGTCTGCGGTAAATGACCCTGGGACACACCCACTTCGTTTTTTTCAGCATTTTGCATTATCTTAGTATTCAAAACTTCGGATTTTACTGATGACTGAGAATCTGTGGTGAAATCAGGTTCACTTCCGTGCCTCTGGTTTGGGTGTGGGAGCTTTGCAGAGCTACCCATTTGGGCAGAATGTGCTGAGGCCTCAGTTACTCCACTTTGCATCCTCATGCTTTCAGTCATGCTATACGGGTGTCTGGTTTGAAACTGCTGTTGAACATGGAGATGGACAGGAAATGCCTGTTCTGGTCTGCTGTAGCGTCTATCTAAATTGTAGCCTTGAAGAACTTCTTGTAAAAGGCTTGGAAATTGCTGCATTTGTGAATTATCCTCATGACCTTTAGATCCTGTTCCTTGCCCACTCTTCACCAAAGCCTCTACTGCAGAACCAGAATCTTTTGGGTGCACAGGGCCATAACCAGTTTGTGTTTGTTGGTACCCCAAGTATCTGGAATTAGATTCCATTACACTCACTGGGCCAGCCCTCCCTCTGTTCTTCATTGACAAATCTGAGCCATATGCTGATTCTGGGTGGCCATATTTATGTGGTCCAGACTGGGGAGGATTTTGAGGCCGTCCGAAGTTTGATTTCTGATTAAGGGAAGAATACAAACTGAGATCTACACCATCCTCTCCATTATGGCTGCTTGACTCTCTCAAGTAGGAGGGTGATTGTTTCTCATCTAAGCAGTTGTCTTGGGCGTGCTTGCTTTTTTCATTGTGACCTCCTTCGGACCGAGCTGAAACGATCACACCAACACTACTGGCACTCTGCTGTTCCTCAGATGTGTGCTTTTCATCCCTCTCGTTACTGTGTAGTTTAGATGCCTTGTGCAACCTGTTTTCTTTGTCCTGACCATTTTGTGTATTGACATCTATGTCTTGCATTAGGCTACTAACTTTGTCTGTTTTCTCAATGACGGCTTCACTTTCTTTTTTGATGACTTCATTTTTAATTTCTGTTGTCTTCCTATGGCCTCCTCTGTTATCTTTATATTTTAAACCAAGCTCTGAGACACAATTTGGCTGTGAAGGAGGAATACTGGAGGAGACTGATGTGGGGGATGAGGAAACTGGAGGTGTTGATTGTGAAGTTAGGCCAGTCTCTGATGATTGACATCCAAAGGATGGAGACGATGAAGAGGGAACGTGGGATTCATCTGCTTTAGCTTCAGAAGCAATTGTTTCTTTTGATGGTGAATCAGAGGTGACTGTTTTAACATTTGATGCTTGTCCAGTCTGTGTTTGAGTCTGAGATGGAGGGTGATAGCCAGTTGATTCAGATCCACTGCTTGCACCACTCATCTGCCTCACTCTCCCATGTTCCCCCTCAGAAAATTGCTCCTCACGCTCCACCTTGGTCCCTGATGAGCCTCCGACTGACATCAATGAGAAGTCTTCATCAGCACCAGCATCCAAGCTGGTGCCATCACCAATGCCCATAGCACTTCCATCTTTAACTGTGCTAGTACTTGAGGTTGCACTTGCATTTCGACTCCTTGGTTGCACTGGGGCCACGCCATGTGCTGCCTGTTGCACCTGCCCCCCTTCTTTCACCTTCTTCTGTGAAAGCACTGTGTCAGTGAGGAGCATGTGCTGAACTGTGTTTGGTAAGTTGGCTACTTGTGAGCTCAAAGCATTAAGACTGTTCAGGCCAGCATCCTGCATTTTATCATGAGGAGAAGATGAGTAAACAGACGAGCTTTCATCTCGAGATCCGATTCCTGTGACTAGACCCACTTTGTTGCGTATTGCTGGAGGAAGACCACTCCCTCCACCTGCACTCATGCTGTGAGCTTTATGACTGCCACTGCTACCACAACTACTTATGCTGCTATTTGAGTTGGGTGTGGGACTTAACTGAGGCATGGTCTGCAGTAATCTACCCTGACCATGGCTGCTACGGGGGTTTGATGTAGGAGGATGTGAAGGACCATGACCTGAGGGGTTTCCATGTGCCTCTGAGACACCCATCAAAGGGGAAGGAGAGGAGCTACAACTGGGGGAATGCACTGCAGAGGCAGCTGGAGAGGGGTTGGATATTGGGCTAAAGTTTTGGTTGATCTGAGTTTGTTGGGCATTGGGATGCATTGGCGATTTGGCTATTTCTTGAGATGCTGCTTGAGGTATACTGGGATTGGAGGCTTGGTGATGTTTAGCATATACAGAGCCTGGAGACGGGCCCTGGTGCTGCATCTTAAGGGAGTTGTCATAGCCTACCCCTAGGTTGTGCTGTGAGTTGCGGTGCTGTAGTGTGGCTTGCTTGTGAAGTGAATGTGTCTGTGGGGAGTAGCCAGGATAATTTGAAGCATGGTAAGTCTGTTGAACATTCTCCATTGGCCCCACATTGTTAGCAGCAACTGAACTGGAGACTGAGTTTGAACTGGTGTTTACACTGGGAGAACTGTTGACTTTGGGATCGAACCCAGTGCTAGCAGCCCCGTCGAGATACCTCTGCGGTGGGGGGCTGTACATTCCTGATGACCCTGTGGTTGCTCCACCCTGTGGGGAGTAGTGTGGGTACTGAGGGGTCATTCTGTGCCCAGAGTGTGGATAGCTCCTATGCTGCTGTCCGTGGTGGACAGCTGGGAAGTTTTGCCCATGCTGGCGGTGCTGCATTTGAGAACCCGGCACTGACTGCAATGCAGGGTTCTGACTCATATTGTACTGATGAGAAGGAGAGAACGCTCCTGCACCAGCACCTCCACCTGAACCAGCACTGGAGCCATAATCTACTGGATATGGTGACATCAGGCCAGATGACGGTGCAGAGCCAGATCCGGCATGCCGGTACTGGTGAGATATATGTCCATCTATATTTGGGTACCCAAAACCTGCCCCATAACCCATGCCTCCTCTTCTGTGCCGGTCCTTTCCTCCCATTGAAAAATAATAATCCATGACATCCTTCCTGTAAGGGTTGTTGGTGCTGCCACTGTGAATATTACCCTGTGCTGGCGTTGGCTCCACAGCTCCTCTGTTCCTAGCACTGTAAGCAAGCATGTGGCTGGCTTGAGTTGGGTGGTGATGGCCTCTGTGCAGGCTTTGCTGTTGCATCCCGGCGTAATCATCTGTCATCCTCGGGGAGATCTGGGGATCTGCAGGCTGAGGCGGGTATGAAGGTCCCCCTCCACCCCTCCCACTGAACCCCGGGGGGAGAGAGGGGGGAGCCGGACTGTTAGAAAAATTCTGCATTGTTTTTTTCCAAGTTTGGGTTAAAAACGGAAATATCTGCTGTGTCTATACCAGGGAATGCTTCTGATCAGGAACTGGAAGGCTTACGGCAGTAACCATAAATGACAAGTAGAGAGAGTCTATGGCCTGGCAGTAAAACAAGGAAATGCTTTCAAATTCCACCAAAGAGTTCAAGCTGAAGAATATATATATCGCAGATGTTATAATCACTTTTTTTTGTAGCAGAATGGGGTAGGGTGGTTAAACAGATGATGCTTTTATCAATATATGACAAGGCCAAATGGTAAAAATCTTACTTCTTCAACGGGATGATAGTAAAGTTGTAACGGTAAAAAAAGAGGTCCTAAAAATTGGAATTTTCAAAAAAAAAAAAAAGATATGTAGTAAAGCAGGTTTCTACTGAGGAAAACTACAAAACTATAAGTGTGCAGTCATTTCCATGAAGCAGTTTGGCACTAAGCAGGCAATGATATCATGGACAACCTCAAATGTCTTAACATGTATACGCTCCGCTATAATCACAGCTCAAGCAGCCAGAGCTATGCTAGGATCAAATTATGTTGTGATCCAAAAGCATCTTGTGTAAAAAAAGGAAGAAAAAAGGGAAAAAAAACTCAATTTAACCATTGAGACTGTGCTCCATCACAGGAATCCTTCAGTCCGTCAACATGCGTAAGTTTGCCGGGACCCAACTCACACCTGCATGACACGAAAACTGTAGTAACTTGAATCAAGAGGTCTGAATACAGACACTCAGTAAACACTCCCAGAGGCAAACACTCCATTGATATTCTCATCAGCTCTAGGATGCAGAGTGTAATACTTTTGGACTGTTTTTTTCTTCTTGGTCATTCCCTTTCAAATACTGTTTTCTTTTATGAGTTTTTTCTACTGCATGCTTTTCTTTCAGACTGCTGAAGTCTTTGGTCCCTATTTTGAAACTGTTCTTCCTTTTACTCTGTGTTCAGATTATTGTTGGTTCTCTCCTGTATCTTCAGCATGTAGCTTTCTCACCTCTGTTTTTTTTTCTGTCAACCATCATTTAACTCTACCTAATTCCATGGCAACAATTTTCCGAAGGGGGGTAATCCATTTATTCCACTTCGAGTTCAGTCAATTCAAGCTCCTGTTTTCTTTTTCTCTTCAGTATTTCCGTGCTGATAAGTTCATTTTCCAGGAGCTGTTGACCAGAAGCCTTCACAACTCTGCAAATACAAAAGATGAATCAAAAAAGGTTGGCATGCAAAGGCAAAAGCTCAGTTGTAATTACATAACCATGAAGAGAATTTTACTGAGTTCTGCAATAATATTAAAAGGCGTACTATCATAGTGTTTTGTATTCTCACAACTCAGCAGTAAATTAGACATATTTACCAGTTCAAATGCAAATGTAATGAATTAAAGTAGTATTTGTTTACTCATGCAGTAACTTAGCTCGTTTTATTTTCAGATGGTCGTCTTTATTGAAAAAGGAGATATCAGTGCTGACAAGAGATATTTCAGATTACATCAGCTTTCCTCATAAGTGGCTTCATTTTTAGAGGGTCACCACAACAAGGATTTAGGTCCCTCACTGGTAGATTCACCAAACAAACAATAACGTTAACATTACTTTCATGTTAAATACACTAGTCATTCAACGCCTGACTTCACTACATGAAAGGCTTGCTGGCCTCATATCAAAACTGCTCTTTTAATATGCACTGAGAGTACAGCCTTTACTGGGGCTGAAGCTTTAACAATACATGCCTAAGCTGTCTTCTCTGACTGATAACAAACAGGGTTGGTGGAGAGAAAAGTGGGTTAGCGGCAGCATTCAATTAAGGCGACAAAGTAACATAGACAAGGTCACAAACACTACTTCCCATGTAAACAAACAACCCCGTGGGGCCAAGACAGGAGCAGTCGATCTCCATCCACTTTAAGACCATTAACTTTAAGGTATTTAACTTGTTTTAATGGGCTTTAATTATTATGGGTGATAATTAAAGGGATGACGCCACCTTTATGGGGTCAGTTCCCATAATTGCCATGTGTGACACAAGCCTCTATTGTCTGCCTCAAATACACTATAAAACGGTTAATGGCCTGAAAACAAGTTTGGGTGACTTTTGAAGTACTAGCTTAGACTAACTCTGAGCCACACAATAACAAGTCATGGCTGTTTGTAATTACAACTATTAGTATAACTGGTGTTATTTGCCTGTCAATCTACTCATTAGTATAAAATTAGCTTCATCGGTGTAATAAATTGTTTTTAACCCCAGAGAGTGATGAGCAGTTGAGTGAAGAATGTGGATAAAAACAGGAGGATTTTTAAAAACAAACTGCTCATACCTTGTAAATCACCAGTCATGGTGCACATGCTGCACAAGTCTGTTTCAATGCTATAATTAAGGGTCAGAGATAGTGGATGATGCACTGTAAAAGTGGAAAATTTAGAAGGACATTATTGATCTCCATCCGTCTATGACTCCATATCTCGATTACTAATTAATCACAGCAGCTCACTGTGCACGACCGGGCAGCAGCATTCACAATACACACAACAGTGCAGCATTAATACAAACTGGCTGAATGCAGTCTGTCAGCAAGTCAATCAGTTGCAGAGCTGCCTAATTGATATGGGTATACGCAACGTTATTTGCAGCTATTGATCACACGGCAGTTTTTTTTTATATTTTGATCTGCCTGTCGTCTCAAACTGTCATCAACACAAGCTGGCTTTTGTAACACAGCCTTAGTAAGTTAGCTACATTAGCCAATAGCATACGCAATACAATTAGCTTTGTAGTGCTGCCTCTTTTAGCTTTGTAAGGTTAGCGTTAGCTTAAATACCTCACATACTGCAAATTAAATACGCGAGCTAGCTGCATATGTTGGAAGCTGGCTAAGCTACAGAACACTAGTTAGCAGTATAGCAAGCTTGCTATTTTGCCTTTATTACAATATTATGGACATTTGAGGACGTGCACAAAACGACAGTTATAGCAGGCTAACGTTTAAGGCATTGGAGCAGCCAAGCAGCGTTTAGCTACAAAAGAGAGGTGATTAGGTGCAGATGTTTCCCCCCTCAGAAATTCAGTGGGACTCTCAGTATATGGCTTGGCTAGCATAAATAACGTATACTGGCAAGAGACCTGGTGAGAGTACTGCATCAGAAAATTATCATCACGCAGCCTGACATTTCCCTTGAATAAACAGAGCTAACGTTTGTCAGGGAGAGGCAAGTCAGTCAGAGACAGGCTAGCTAACATACTCCAAATGCATACCTGAAAACGTAGCAATACAAGGCCCCTCGAAGACTGAAAGGCTGTTTTGTGACAATCCCGCTGCTGTGGCAGGAAACCCCAGTCTAGAGTCGACTGCTCCGCCGCTTTTCCCTCAGTCCAGACAGCCCCGACCAGCGGCGGCGAAGTCGGGGGGCCCGTCACGACAATCAGATCCCGGGCCTTTCTTCCGATTTCCCCTTTTTTCTTTTGTCCTCGCCTCCAAAACTGATGAGAGCAGAGCACAATCGGGGTGCCTGTAAGTCCCGTAACCAGTGAGGTCCATACACCCCCGCCCCCTCCCCTCTTGTTCCCTCGCCTCTCTCTCCCTCTTTCACACACCGCTGAGGTGATTCCACCTATCTCCAACTAAAATTAAACCCATTGCCATCTCACAAGCCTCCACTAGCACGAGAAGGTCTCAAACATCAGTTTCCGCCACTAAATTGCATTTGCATGCCTTCATCAGTAGCTCGACCTATTCGCTTTCCTGTTAGACTACTGTTTTTTTTCTTGCAACAGAAAGACCGCCTTGAAAATGCATACACACTCATATTCCTGCACCCCCTCCCTCATCTCTCTCCATCACATCCCTCCAACTCCCCTCCCTCTCGCAAGCTTTTGCTATTTCACTGATTTTCGCCTATTTTTTTTATATATATATCTTAAAAATCATTATAATAGTACTGCAAATGCAATTTTTGCATGTCTTGGCTTAGCGTTTTTATCACAGCTCCTTTGTTCTTATTTCACCTCAAGTGAAAATGAATCAGCCTAATGAAGGCAGCAGGGTACAAAGGCAATATGGAGAGGAGACAGGGTTGAATGTAATGTTGGGTTTTATCTGAAATGAGTAAGTCAATAACAGATAAAAGACAATTTGTGATTGAATAGGTTATTAGAGGAACATTAGAAAAACATTTCAGTGCTAGGGATGATGCTTGTTAAGTTTATTATGGTGTCTTAATGCTAAAATGCAGGACCATTGTACACACACTGCAGCTTTATTGTGTTTTTTCTTTTTTTTCTCCACAGAAAAGCAACTTAATTCATTAACATAATATCCAGCTATTGGTTGATGTTTGACACAACACACTCAGAACCTCATAATGGCCAGAGCAACAATGGAGGTGCTACAAACAGAATCCTTTTCCCATTAAATTTATTGTCTCTGCCTGAGCTTATCTGCTCTCACACAGGGCCAATGAGTGCGGCACAGACCCACTCACACTCTCCTACCATCATAATGATGTGCCCTGTGCCCCCCATCCATGGTTCTGCACTTTTATGTACTGCTGTGTGTCAAACATGCACACCCTCGTGCACACACACACAGACACAAGCATTCACCGCCAACATATACAACTTACAAAGAAAACCACAGATGCACATACAAAGACAGATATGCGCAATCACAAAAATCCAGTCTGGAATGCACACACACACACATACAAACGGAGCACACAGACACGCACACACACACATCCCAATGCAGTCACTCACTTAACCTGTCAATCATAAGAGTAAAATCTCTCAGTTTCTAAACAACAGTTCAATACATTTCATTCCCTTGCAGATACACGTCTATTTCTATCATAGTTGCCATAGCAACTGCATCACAGAGCCTTAACTGTGGATAATTTTCAGGCTACGTATCTGCACTTGCGTTTTACATGTGCAATTTCATGCAGACTCTCTTGTTTGCTGGTACAAGTCTTCAATCATGAATCACTTCCATGCAGTTGTGTACTCGTATTGCCACTAAGTTGAAGTGAAAGAGCTGAGAGGCGAGATAAAGGGCATTGATACTCCAAGCCAGCAAGTCAGCCAGCCAGGCCTATCCAATCAACAGGAACGCCTGCTGGGTTACACACAGACTCTCTCCATCATGGACAAGGTCACAAAATCTTCCAAAGAGGAGGCTCAAAGCGCACAGTTGTGAAGAAAGCAACTAGTTTTGAACACACTTAATGTTCTCCACATCTCTCTTACACACACACACACACACACACACACACAATCACGTACTCACAGTCTTGCAGAAATGTCCTCTTTCTTCTATTGTGTTGCCAAAGTTAGATGCGTTTTACAGAAAGAAATGCACCGTTGTTACCACGTACTCCATTTTAAACCTGCTCTTCTCCCATAGTTACAGAGAAATGAGTCTGATTAACAGTTGCCTTCCCTCTCCTGCAGGTCCAGCTGAGTGTTTATATTTCAGTTTGATGAAGTGTACGGTACAAGCTTTACGTCACCTTTGAGACGCATTTTAGAAATTCAAAATAAGGGAACATGTTTCAATGCTTTGAATCTACTATTTGAAATATTTAAATATTTTTTTGTATGAACACTGAAAAAAAAACAAAGGAGTCAAGCTTCATTTACAGATTTACCATCTCTGTGCAGGTAAGTTGAAATTGAGTGCACATTTTGGTTTTGTTGCCTTAAATCCATCTGCCATGTTTTTTTTCAGACTTTAAAATATAATAAAATATAAGAAGTTCAATTTTGTTTCAGGGCATTTTCATGGCAGGAAACATCTCAAGGCTGTAATGCATTGTGTCGCCATGGCTGATATTGTCACGACTAGTGTCCTCTCCAGCACTGTATCTGCCCGCAGGAGAACTGTCTGAAATGTTTCCCATCCTTGAATAAATATGAGAACTAAACAATGTGTTGACTACATTATGTTTAAGACCTTCACATTTTCAAAATCCAACACAACCCAGCCAGGTAAAACTCGTGAATAACCACATGAACCTGAGCACGGGACAGCACAGTCTGCATTTTCATTTTGACACCGTCTGTTTTTACAGAGATCTGAGCAAATATCTACACTCAGTGGCTAGATCGAATGTGTATGCCCTCGCCAAAAAAAAATTTAAATGCATTGCCCTTGAAGCTCCAAAAGTAAACAAGGACACTTTGCATCAGTGCAAACATTTACATAGAATTAATTTTGATGTGTTGAACGTGTCTGTCTGCCTTTCCGCTGAAGATCCACAGGCCTGAGATGCAGGCAAGTCAGATTTTACTCAAGCAAGTGAATCAAGAACTCAAACTCAGCTGGAACACAGTTCTATGGCTGAGTGCGTGGACAGGGAACAGTGGATAATTGCCTGCACTGTGTGCTCACTGCTCACCATGAATACAAACCACTCAAGTGTCATTTCTTTGTGAAGGTGTGAGGCAAGTTAGAAGGTCCTTTGTGCTATTGATTATGCCTGCGGATATAACAGCCAATAACTGCCCCATTTTGAGTGCAGATGTGTTGATAATATTTGTAACACTCACTTGTTTTGACAGCAGAACGGTCACCACATGGGGAACAAATGGCACTTAGAATATACTGTATGTTCTACTGGTGTTAGTTTTAAATGTACTCTCAAAACAAATATACCATTATAATATATGTATGTTTATGCATGTGCTTAAATACCTCAGGAACAAAATGTTCATTATAACTATTATTTGTGTTAATGTTCTTAGAATTAGCTGGGTTAGTGAGGTGCTGTGAAAAATAGAGAACACCTACTAACAACATACAAAACACCAGCATCGTTAGCATCCTGCTGCATCCAATTCCCATAGCAACAATCAATGACAAAGCAGCAGTAATTTGCAGTTTCCTTGATGACCACATGGAGTCAGAATCCTACAACAAACATGCAACTGTGATGCTCAGAATTTGTCCTTGTATTACAGCAGTAGACTGAATAAGATGGAAAAATAGCCTTCATATTATTTTGTCTGAAATCAGAATTCCTTAGTCTCTTTGAAATGTACAATCGAAAGTTATGCTTTGGTACGATTTCAGTCTTTGATCCTTCTCATCTTGAGTGTTCTACAATATCACAATTATTGTCCCACAGATATTAAGTATTATATGAGAAGAATTGGCCCAGCTTTGATAATACCCAGTGGAAAACATAATCACGAGGACACAGAGATATTAGATCTTGAACTTTGAATGTTACAAGGTGTATGCTTCTTGTTCAATTTTAGTGGAACTCTTCTAGATCAAAGAGCATGATGCAGCTCAGTGGAAATACACTCGCAACGGCTCTAACGCTAAATGTGTGACCTTAACACTGATGATGCAAAGATATATTTCCCTCAAAGGGACATGAGTCTGTGTTCGCCACCAGAACAAGTGATATTTACAAAATGTGGTGATCAAATAGCGTGAAAACATACACAACATGTTTACCATTTAAACACACCAACACATGTATAGTCACTATTGTATAATTCCTTTCCTTATTCACCTGACATGAGCACATTGATCATAGGTCTTTAGATATCAGTGGCCAATGGAGACCAGCAGGGGGCGCTCTTTCCTAATGTCCCTCACCTATGTCACACAAAGGCTGGCTGCCACACTCTTCCCGTCTCCTAGCAACCTCAGAACCCTGCCTCCAATCACTACGGATACCGGGAGGGATGGAGGGATGGAGAGTGTGAAAGAGGCAGATGGGGGGGGGGGGGGGGGGGGGGTAAAAAGAAAAAAGGACAAAAATTATTTTTTA